>CAUYPK010102689.1:0-27206 GCA_963574355.1 Loris lydekkerianus
TTGTTTTCAAAAAATGTTTATGATGGCTTTTAATATCCTAATATCTCACCAGGGAGCCAGGCAGACAAGAATTTTATCCTCCCCTGGTGGGACCCTAGGCTCGGCATCCTCCAGTGTCTTTTGGCCATAGACATTTACCTCCTTAACATTGCTTAAATTACATAGCATTGTATGTTTTATTATTTCCTGAGCCAGTGTATACAAAAAATTTATTAGCTGGCCATAACTAACTTGGAAGGAATTCTCTAATGTGCTATATTGGCTACAATTTTTCTCAGCCCTGTGTACAATGATTAAAGAGCAGTGCTTCTTGAACTTTAATGTGTACCACCTAGTAACTTCATTAAATATCACACACTGATTCAGAAGGTCTGCAGTGAGGCCTGAGAGTATGCATTTCTAACAAGCTTCTAGATGGTGTTCACACTGCTGATCCATGAACCATTCTTTAAGTGTCTGGGATGTAGAAAATATGTTTACATAATAAAAAAAATGACAAAAAGCTGTTAAAAAATGATGCTTGAGTCATTTCAATATTAAAATATTTTTTCAATTTTTTCAATTTATTTATTTTTATTTTTCCATGTTCATTGAGGATGCAAAGAATTAGATAATACTTTTTGCATTTATTAGGTAAAATCCCTCTTATAGTTGTGTCCCATCCCCGAGAGGTATGCCATACACCATAAAAAACATTGTGATTGTAGGCAATAGAGTGCCTAAAACTCTTGGTAGCATTTAATTGAGAATATATATATATTCTACATATTATTCTATATATTAATATATTATATATATTATATATATATATATATAAAATAGCGTTTATGATTAAAAAATACACAAATAAAAAAACAAATAAACTTCTTTGAAGTCTCGTGGCTGTGAATGCTCAAGCTGAGACTCCAGTGTTGTTGTACCTAACAGTACTTTCTACCTCTGGAAAGGTACAGTTTAGAGAGTGTATACAAGCTTCAGTTTAGGACATTGAAGGTTTAATAAACAGTGCTAACAGCAGGTAAGGGAAGAAATGAGGTAGAATGCCAAAGAAAAACATAAAATAAAATAAAATAAAAAATAACATCCCGCGAGTCCTTGCAGTCACACTTATCAGATTATGCATATAGTGTTGTTTTGTTACAAGATTACCATTTAAAGGGTCTTAGCAATATATCATAGTAGCTATTGAAAGAAGCAGCGATATTCAGAGTTAAGGAGAACATTCTTTTTGAGAGGAAGTGCAGTTTAGGGGGAGACAATGAAGAAAGTCTGGAATTGTTCTATGCTTCTCCTGAGAACACGATTAATGCATGGAAGCTATAGAAGAGAAATTTTTCCAGCTAAATATGAAACACTAGCATTAATAGTTGTCATCTGGAGGGCAGCCAAATGTCTTCCAGGAGTCATGAGGTTGAGATCCCAGCCCCTTGTGAGAAGTGGGAGTAGACGGCTTAGTAAGACCCACCTCTAAGACCTGTATAAATACTGTGAATTTAGCCATCACATGATAGAATCTTTCTACAATATTGTACTCAACAGCTCCCTCACCAGAAGAAATTAGAAGGATATTTTATTATTTAAATACATGTTTTGAAGGATATTATAAGAGATCTCATTTATGAGCAAGTGAACAAATTCTAACAGTCACTTTCTCCTCTTTCTAATCTTTGTGTATCCGATGGCTGTTTAAAATACTCCACGTGCTCTAAACTGGAGACATTTCTGCTCCAGCTCAGCCCCATATGGCATTTGTTTTCCCTTTTTCTTTCTCCCTCATTCCAGCAAGAAGGAAAAAGGGAAAGAGGATCCCACCCCTTGAGAAGAAATGAAAAAGATTCCCTTTAGCTAGATAAGGTGGGGTGGGGGAAGTAGTCTCCAGTTTCTAACTCTTCACATGACAGTCCAGGATTGAGAGACTCAGAAAGTCTTCAATCTTGTTCACTCTGATCAAAGTCCAGCTTAGCCACCAGTGTGTATGTACTTGGGTGAAGGAAGGGTATTGCACCAGATGTTAGAAGCAAATGCATGAGAGAAAGCTGGCTTATTTCCACTCAGATTTATGGAGCAGAAATACAATCCCCATCTCCTTCAACTCCACCACCTTACATAGTATCTGAAGAAAGACAGAATAGCAATCTAAAATCTTGTAATTGCCAAATCACCTTCCTTTCTTTAAGGTTCTAACTCACTTCCTTGAAAAAATTGATCATTATTTGATGACCATAGAATTTCTCCCTGGCTATGAAACAGAATCCGCAGAGTTGATGACAGTTTAAAAAAAAAAAAAAATCAATCAATAGTTCAGTCAATTTGCTAAGCAATGACTATGTGCTCACTCAGTTAATTGTTGTTCTGGTGAGATACAAGAAAGAGAAAATATCTAGCTTTCTGAGGGCTGCATTTTGAGTTTAATACTAGCTAGCAGCCTTAAATTCTATTTCTTTTTTTCTTTTTTTTGCAGTTTTTGGCTGGGTTGGGTTTGGACCCACCACCTCTGGCATTTGGGGCCAGCGCTCTACTCCTTTGAGCCACAGGCGCCACTCACTTAAATCCTATTTCTAAACCTTTGAAAGTCTCTGTATTTCTCTATATACTTGTATGTGCTTGTGTCATATATGTGAATATGTGGAATGATGTTAGCGTAACAAAAGCAGAACCACACTATAGATTTATTTTTATTAACAATTTGAGACAAGACATCAATTTAAGGGTTTGCATTAGAGGCACTAGTTCTGGGAATCTATTTATCTGTTTAGCAAGAAGCTTCTTTGGTTTTCTGTGAGGATAATAATGCCAAATAAACTGATGCAGATTTCTACATCACAGACAAGTAGTTTGTAATGTACCAATGTGTGCTTCTCCGTAGAAGCTGAGATAGTTAGCGTCTTTAATGACTCTATTGATAATGGCTAGTGCACTATCACCAAATCATCACAGGAACTGTGATAGATACACCTACTGTATACATAATGCTTATTGGGTACTGCATACTGTGAGGACAATGGCTCATAAAAATACCAGATGTCTTTTTTGTCCTCACCGCTTTCTCTTTTTCTCCTCGTATGTTTGCTCAGTGTCACTGTGCTATGTAAATAACTGCACTGGGGTATGGGATGGATGAATGTGCATATGGATAGATACCCTGTCATTTCTGTTGATAGTCCTAAGGATAATTCCCTGGAAGAATGAAAAGTAGAAGTTGAGATTGTTCAATGAGCAAATGTTGTGTGCTAAATTTAAAAGAAAAATGAAGACAGGAGAAAAAATATAATATGTCTGAAGCCTTATTTGTGAGGCTCTGTGAGACAGCTTATGATATAACAGAAGATACTGGATCAGCAGTCAGAAAGACCAAGTTCCTGTCCTGATGGCAGGCAACTACTGGTGTGATCTTGGGCAAGGTACTCAACTTTCTGAATTTTGAAATGTGTGAAGTATGTATATTGGGAGAGGTGAGTTGTGTTAGTGTGTTTTAATCTACTTGTAGTTCTCACATTTTTTGTTTTGGTTTATTAATTCTAGCCAGAATTGACCAGCGTTTATTGACTTTTTTTTTTTTTTTTTTTAAGTAGTGTCCCTTAATGGTATGGAGACTATAAAAAGATAGAGGACATTGTCCCTATTTCACTTTATTAAAAATATATAAACCTAGAAATCACAAAATACATAACTAATGGCTTATTCATGAGTGCAGATAAACAAGCGTTGAGGTACAAGAGAGCTATGGATGTCACAGGATTCTTTGTGAAAAGCAATTTAGAGAGTAATTCTGATGTAGGTTCTCACCTCTCCACAAAGCACTTGTCTCTCTTTCCTCCTCCCATACTATGGACCCTGCTCACCAAAATACCTGATTTTATAGTAATCATATATTCTTTGTCATGGAAGTTAGGAACAATATTTCTAGCTATACTTTTAAGTGTGAAAATTTAGGCATTAATGAAGGATTGGGGTGGGAATTTGGAGAAATGAACACTGAACCTCTAAAAATCACACAATGAAATCAAAGGCTGTTCTTTTCATCATCACAGACTTTACTATTAGGAAATAACTTTCTTGATTGCAAAACTATGGGTGTAAAATCAAATTCTGTCCAGAATTTCGGTTCTCTCCCAGGTTGAGTTACTTATAAACAGAGGTTTCTGACTTATCCTGTGGTCAAATTCTAGAAGGCTGGTCCTGTCCAATCAGCATTGCTGTGAGGTCTTCAGCATAGCTCTAGAAGACATGATGTGGTTACATTTTGGTCAGAGGCTTCTGTAAACTCTTTCTCTCAGAACCTGTCAGAGTCCTCGGCAACTATAGAAGCAGAAGCAGTGGCAGTTACTAAACAAAGCTGTATTATTTCTGACAGTTTCTACACGCTGTTTTCTATTGCCTAAAAAGGTCACCCAAATTCCATCTCTCTAGTATCTTATTCCTGGGTGGATCAACAAGGAACACTAACAAATCCTACAGTAGTACCACAGTGGGATTTCCAACATGGATTAGAAACTCTACTTTTGCTAGAGAATCCTATCTGCTAAAGAAGAACCAAGTCAAATGCAAGTATAACTCTGGCATCAGTTTATCTTCAACCCTCTTGCCTCCTACGTTGACTAGCTGTGTGATCTTGGGAAAGTTATTTGCATTTTCTATAGCTCAGTTCATTTATTGGTAATAACAATTAAACTTACCTAACAGGATTGTTATGATATTTTAAAAGACTATTGAAATAATTTAGCATAATGCCAAAAATAGCATTGCTTTGTGGTAAACTTTTGTGATAGTGCTGGTGGTTGTGATCTATCTTGAGACAAGAGAAGGATGAATCAAAAATGAAGTTTCTGTGGATATGAGGAAAGACAGTAGGAAATATTTAACTGATGACTACTCCTTAACCTTCTTCATTTCTGTAAAGGTCACAACTTAATGATCCTCCCAAGACTAATGGGTAACTTAAGAAAGGCCAACCAGAAGAAAGGCTATGAAAACTAGGAAACCTAGCTGCAAGATAAGCAGGTTCAACAGGTGGGTAGATAGAATGTACAAAGTATATTGTATTGCATGCTTTAAGTACTCAACATAAAAAATTATATGATTAAGACAATATAAATCATTTTTCTTTCTTTTTTTTTTTTTAATTGTTGGGGATTCATTGAGGGTACAATAAGCCAAGTTACACTGATTTTAATTGTTAGGTAAAGTCCCTCTTGCAATCATGTCTTGCCCCCAGAACGTGATATATACTGTTGATCAACAGATGATACACACCTATAGCCTGTGGAGGTTCAGAAAATATATGCAAAGGGTATCTTTGGAAAGGATTTTTGTGGAATCTTTTGCTCCAGGCAAATAACCAGATCTTACTAGACAGTTGTCCATGTCATTAAAATATATTCTTCTGGGGACAAAAAGATGACTCCAACTGAAATAAACATTAAAGTTATAAAATTGACTCCATGAAGATTCCACCTATTATTAACTCAACATCTAAGCTACCTCATGCCTATATTTGCCAGAGAAGAAACAAAAGGAAGCTGCTTCTTTGTTTTGACTTCACAGATATTTTTGCTTGCTATGCTGATGTACAGCATTAGTAAATAAAAGGGAAAATATGACTCATTCATCTTCATTCCTACATGAATAGTGAAAAAATGGAATCTGAAAGCTTATGACTAGAGTATAAGAAGCACCACATATATTATTATCTTTTGGGGGGATATAATCAAAATTTTATGGCATAATTTTACTAATTAAAAATCTGAGGCAGAGAACTAGTACTAATTGCAGGAAATAGAACTATCAAGGAGTTATATAAGCATGTGTATATTGTACTGATCTGAACTAAGTGGTAAGCTTTCTGTTTTTGAAAGTATTTGACCTGAGATGTGCTGGGAATATTCATAAAAAATATATCTTATTGCAAAAGATCTTAGGCTGGATGGCCCTTTAAGTTGAAGAAAGGATTGGAAAAGGGTCTTGAGGACTTTTGACTCAAGTGAAAACTTTGACTTTTAAGTCTACCTCAGACTAGGCTCAGCGCCTGTAGCTCAGCTGCTAGGGCACCAGCTACATACACCATACACCGAAGCTAGCAGGTTCAAATCCAGCCTGGGCCTGCCAAACAATAACAACTACAACCAAAAGGTAGCCAGGCATTGTGCAGGTGCCTATAGTCCCAGCTACTTGGGAGGCTGAGGCAAGAGAATTGCTTAAGCCCAAGAGTTGGAGGTTGCTCTGAGCTGTGACGCCACGACACTCTACCAAGTGTGACATAGTGAGACTGTCTCAAAAAAAAAGCATTTAAGTTTACCTTAGACTGTTAGACTGACTCTAGTGGGAACCTTTATGAATACTATTAAAGTCCCAGTAGAGAACTGGGGCAGAACTGGGCAGAGAACTGGGATAATAACACATGACATTTAATAAAAAAAATAATCCTGTTCTTAAGAAAAAAAACATCAGATCTAATTGCTGACTTCTTAGTCTGATTTATTTAGATTAGCTGATCAGCTCAAATTTATCAAGTGTTGGACTGAGATATCCTGGGAGAATCTAGACTTTTGTGAACCCTTTTATGGCAAAGCACATGAACATTGAGTATGGTGAGAGATGAGGTCTTGCAAATATCCTTCATATTATGTGGAATTCACCTATTCTGCTTCTAGTTCCTCCAACTCTCCAAAGCTCTGCTCTTTCTCACTGACCCTAGATTGCCTAGCAAAAGACCTACCCACATAAAAGTTATAGCACATTGTATTTCCATTGATCCTTGCTCCCCAAAGCAGTAATTTCAATAGTAGCAGTATCACTCTCTGGGAATACTTTAGAAATATGGCTGAGGAGTGGGGAAAATTCCTGTTGTTAAAAATATTGAGAGGGGCTACCAGAATTTAGTGATTGGAAACAAAAAGATTAATCTATTGCCTGGTATAAGAAATATCAAATGCAAAAATTTATCTCAAGCCCTACTCAACTTCCCGATGCCTCAGTAAGACTTTCATGTATTTACGCCTAAACTCTAGAATTGTTTTATACATAGACTCAGTTTTAATATACGCTAGATTTTCCATAAATGCAACTATCATATGAATCAAAGGAAGACTTTTTTTTTTCAGAACTCTATCAAGAATTTTTGTTACTTTAGAAAATCACATAACTGATGCCAATACAACTTCTGGTGTTTAACTACCAATCCCAAATGCTGCATTAGTCTGATTTGGAGTTGATTCATTCATAAAGATTCAATGTATGGGTGAGAGCATCCAAGTACTTCATTCTATTTCCTACTATAGCTCTGTGCATGCATTCAAATATTGCAATATTTATTCTATATCAGAGGCTAGCAATATTGGTGATAAACAGCAGACATTTGTGACTCTTAGCAATTAGAGCAAATAGTCTAATGGTTTCCCTGTTCCAGGTACAAGGATTTTTCCAGTCTTCTAAGCCTCTAACTCCAAGCTTGGACTTACAGAACTATGGTGATGGAACTTATGATTCTTACCCCTAGGAAATAAAATTGTGGAAAGCCTATTTATACTAGTACCTGGCACAAACAATCCTTCCAATTTGTTTACAAATTCCTTGGGAAATCATGTGGTGTTGTTGGCCAAAGTATATTCCATACCTACCATGCTTTCCATACTCGTTAGACGCCATATCGATCCTGAGGCCCAACAGTTTTGAAGGGTCAGCTTTGGCTGGATCAAATGCATTCTTGGAGAATGAAAGAGAACAACTTTGAAGTAGGTAGAATGGTTCAGAAACAGAGTCAAAACATAAATTTAACCATTTCCTCCATAACTGGGCAAGATTTTGGTAGCAGCCAGTAGATGTACATGTCTTTTCTTTTTTGAATTGTGCCTGATTTGGGTAAGGCAAGAACAGCTACTATTAGCTTCCTTCTTTTATAGCTAATCTTGAGAAAAGTGTGTCTTCTTTTGTAATTTCCAAAAATTATTTCTGTCCTTGTTTTTAAGCCCTTATCACTGTCATTTTCTCTTCTCTCTCTCTCTCTCTTTCTCTCTCTTTATCCAGACACAGATACACTGCAAATATACTGTTACTTCTAATCAAGGCTCAATTACTTTCCTTGGGAAGACTTTTGAACATCTTTTATGTGCCTTGAAGACTGTATCTTTTCTAATTGTTCTCATTTATACCATAAAGATTTATTCAATCTGTGTCTCTGCTGATGAATGTATTTATTCAAATTAACAAATAATTACTAGATATTTATCATCTACCAGTGCAAAATCTTCTGTTACATGATATAGGACTCTGAAAGATAATTTCTAAGGACATTATATTTAATATGAATAGAGCAGAACACAAATAAGAGGAGTAAATTAATTTTTCTGTTTATCAAGAAGTTTAAAAGATTTTCCCTCTATAGAGCCACACAATTGTAAAGTAGGCAATATTATCATTATCATCTTCACTTACAGGCTCATATAACAAAGCTCAGAGAGATTAATTCTTGAGGATGATGAACCAATAGCCCAATTTCTAGTCAGTTCATTCCAAGGTTTAAGTTAGCCCTGTCGTTTATGCTTCTTCCTAGAAAATAATGAAAGACAATAAAATCATTTCTAAAAGCATTCTATAATTAAGCTCCAATTGGATGATCATCAATAAATACTCTGAGACCACAGTCCTCAGCTTCCAGTCTGTGTACCAGTATCAGCCTGTGCCCTATTAGAAAGTGGGCCACACAGTAGAAGGTGAATGGCGAGGGAGCAAGTGAAACTTCTTTGCTGTTTACTGCTGCTCCTGGTTCCTTGCGTTGCCACCTGAGCTCTGTCTTCTGTCAGATAAGCAGCAGCATTAGATTCTCACAGGAGTGAGAATCTGCTACTGTAACCTGTACATGGGAGGAATCTGGGTTTCTCACTTGTTATGAGAATCTAGTGCCTGAGGATCTGAGGTGGAGATGTAATGCACTTGAAACATTCTGAAACTATCTCCCCCTTAGTCCTTGGTAACAAAAGGGTTTGGACCTGCTTCTCCAATAGCTCATAGAGGACAAACACTACACATTTGGTAGGTCAGGTGAAATCTGATGAACCTAAATAGGAAAAAAAAAAAAAAAAAAAAAGGATCAGTTTAAAATACACAAGGCAGAGGAATTTTTCAAATGGAGGGAAAGGAGTGCAATAAAAACAACTGAGACAGGGCAACACCTGTGGCTCAAAGGAGTAGGGTGCCAGCCCCAAATTTAGAAGGTGGCAGGTTCAAACCCAGCCCTGGCCAAAAACTGCAAAAAAAAAAAAAAAAAAAAAATACAACTGAGGCAAGAACATACGAGACTTACTTGAGGAGAAAATAAAATCTAATGTCAATTGGGTCTTTAGTCTGCCCATGTGACATTCCAAATGCCTTATATGAAATTATTTATTGACTATTTCCAATACAATCACCTTTTCACCAACAAGCATTCAATGACTTGCACAATGTCTTACAGCAGAGTAAGGGTTTGGATTGTGGAAATCTGGCTTCAGCCATGCACATGGCTTCTCCACCAGTTTGGGGAGGTGGATAAATGTGTGTACGTGTATACAAACGTACATACATACACACAGGTGAAGAAAAATATTATTCTTCCTTTTGCCTTCTAAATTTTTTGTTCCTTTTTCTTGCCTGCGCTTATATTGTTTTAGCTATAGGGAGTGGATGGTTTGTTGGCTTTTTAAGCCACCTTCCCTGCACATTCTCATGTTACAGTGTGTTAATTTCCTATTAGCATCATAGGATACCAGCATCAGATCTGTTTTTCCATTTTAGAGATGGCGTGAAATGCCCCACCCAGGAGTATGTTGATGCTGACTTTGATCTCTGCTGTTTTATTGCCTCTGCAGAGGCAGAGATAGACACACTGCCCTTGGCTAAATCACAAAGGTTGTCACCATCTCGGGTGCCTTTGTTCTCCCTTCTTTCTCATTGTCTGGCTTCTAACCTACATCATCCTCCCAACACAGTATGTCTGAAAAGATATAGAGAATGTATTCACCTCAATTTTAACTCTGAAGGAGGCAGAATGAGAGAAGATGGGAACCAGAAAACTCCAAATTCCAGAATCCACTAGCCAGCAGCTGTTGGACAAGAGTGATTCAGTGACCCTTACAATACTCCAGAAAGTGAAAATACCACATCCCATGACAGGCATCCCACTGGGGAGGGGATGGACCCTGGGAAGTCTGAAAGAATAAAAAAGAAAACCTATTACTAATGACCAAAATGAGAGCTGCATGTCTCAGCTTCTGACTTGTTATTGACTCAATTGACTATATCCCCTTCAGAATTTTGAATTTCAATTAAAAATAAAGAGACAGAGAGGAAGGCCAAAAAAAGTGTGAAACCTTAGGAGATTTCAAGGAATAATAGACTTTTACCCAATTAGCCGATCTAATTTTCTGGACCTTTATCACCTATACAATCTGTCAAGGCTGTTTTTCTTCCCTATCCTCTCTTCAAAAAATTATGGAAAAGTGTCTGGAAGGGTGGCCAGGCCTGGTCGAGTTGCAATTGGAGGCTGAGGCTCCTTTTTCAGGACAATCCCCAGGCATTCAGCACAGGGCAAAGGTTTCTATCTGCACACTCATTATGGGACTAACCTCTTTAGAGCAGAAATACCTCCTAACACCCAAGTCTTCAGGTCCCATAATGTAGATAAATGTCCCCTTGAAGTGAGTTCAAACTGTGGGAATCATTTTGCTATGGAAGTTTATTGCCTTCTAATTAGAGTGACATTTGATCAGTCCAGTTATATCTTGAATTAAACCAGATATTTGGAGGTAAAAGCCCTTTTTTGTCCTGTCTCCTTCCAGATTGAAGCTGACTCCTTGGGTAAAGGTGGATCGTTTTCCTTTCTGTGGTCCTCACAAAGGCTATTGCTAGTAAAAGTGATGCCAGAACTGAAAGCATCTGAGATGTTATGATCTGTCTTTTAAAATTCATTAAGTTTTTACTTAGCTGTGTTCCCTTTCTGAAGCAAGCCTACAGATAAATGCCAAGATGGACTCTTTGTCCCCCTCTTCCCAGAAGGTGTGAAGGTCAAAAATGGTGGGCATGCAATGAGTGGTGCTTTTTTCTTTTGAGAGATGACTGGCAGAGGGTAGGATTCATGAGGAATTTCATTTGGTTACCTGTTACCTGGGGCACTCACATCAAGTCACAACATTTAAGTTATGTGGAAATAAATATTTAGAGCCTTCCATTGCATGTAGAATCTTTATTCTGTATTTTTCCAAAGGCCATGGGGTCTAGGTGGTGGATCTTCATAGAGACGTACAAATAATCTTAAATAAAGGAAAAACAAGTGAAGTATCAGAGGATTGGGGTGTATTCACCCAGTAGTACATTATAATTCCTGGGACAGCAAACTCCCAGTTCCCTCCACCTATGGCCCTAAGAGGGCAGTTGTCATAACTAGACTCACTCTGCATTTAAATAGGGTAATTTTGTCAGGGAGCCTCTGGTCTATGAAGTCTAAAGACCCTTAAATACTGAAAAGATGTTTGTCTTTTATCAGCATTAAATAGCTCTTCTCCTTCCCTACCATCACATTTATTATTCTCCATAAGTGAGATATTTTGTTATCCAAAGTAAAAAAAAAAAAAAGCACAATGTGTATGACAACAGGATATAAGTTATCCATCCAATTGCTCAATTTCCAGATTATTAAGCAACATCTTTCTTCATTAGTATCCTTAGCATACATATTAATTATAGTGATTTTAAAGTCATGGTGTGATAACTCCAACATCTCTGCCACATCCAAGTCTGGTCCTGGTGCTTCAGACTGTTTTTGCCTTTTAGTATGCCTTGTAATGTTGAGAGCCAGCCATGATGTACTGTGTGAAAGGGACTGTTGTACCTAAGCCCTTAGTGATGTGATCACCAAGATGTGTCAGAAGGAGAGCATTCTCTTGTCCCAGGAACAGGCTTCAAACTTTCACTGAGCCTGTGTCCCCTGGGCTATGAATAAACACTGCTCAGTTTTTTGTTTATTTGGGTTCTTTTCTCACCCCCTTAAGTGAGATAGAATGGAGAAAAGAGACTGGAGTTGGGTATTTCCCTTCTCCCAAGTCAGACAGGCTCTGACATAAACCCTAGTAAATTAAGTTGTGATAAAGAGTTTCTCTTGAGGACAGGCCTTATTTAAGAAAAATGGAGTGCTATATCATGTCTCATAAATGGTCATTTTTCCCTTCTCCTGCAGGAAGTAGAAGGGGCTTTTCTGCCAATCTACCCTGTGCATACTTGGTAGAACTCTTAAGGTAAAAATCACAAAAGCAAGTTCAAGATTCCCCTCCAAAGTTTTTCACTCTCAAACTTGCCTCCAATGAGCTTCTAGCAATTTGCAAATTATAGTTTAGGTTTTTCTCCTTTGGTACTGACTCCTGTAGTTTCTGATTACAGGTTTTTGCTCTTGTAAATTATGATCATCTGTATCTGCCTACCTGTCTCTACAATCTGGAGGGCAGTAGCTTGCTCTGTTACTCAATTCTCCAATAGATCTAAGAAGAATTATTGATTTCAGCTCATTCAGCTTTTTGCTCATTTTTAGAAGAGTGACAAGTCTCAAGCTCCTTACATACTAGACCAGAAACTAGAATTAATTAGAATATTTTCTTTCAATAGTCAGTTTAATTTAACAATTTTTTTACATTACTTTCCCTGATATAGTTAAAAATTTCTAACATGTGTGCCACTAAACACTTGTTACCTAAGTTAACTTAGGTCTGCTTGCCTAATATGCTGAAAAAGCCAAATCCTGATAACAGAATTTGCTGGGAGAGAAAGCGAGGCATTTATTGCAGGTCAAGACAACAGATGGCTAATGTTTAAGACCTTCCTGATGGCTTACAAGGAAGGATTTTTTTTTTTTTTTTTTTTTTTTTTTTGACTGAGTCTCACTGTGTTGCCCAAACTAGAATGCCATGGAATCAACCTACCACATAGTAACCTGAATTTCTGCATATAAGTGATCCTTCTTGTCTCAGCCTCCTAAGTAGCTGGGACTACAGGTGTGCATCATAATGCCCATTTAATTTTTCTATTTTTAGTAGATACAGGGCTCACCCTTTGTTAGAATAGCCTCAAGCTTCTGAACTCAAGGGATTGTCCCAACTTAGCCTCCCAGAGTTCTGAGATTACAGGCATGAGCCACTACACTTGGTGACAAGGAAAGATTTTTAAAAACAGGGTTGAGAAGATTTTCAAAGCGAGTTAAGGGCTTCGGAATTTCTGGAACTTCCTTAACGTTCCAGTTTCAGTCTGTCAGAGGTCTATGTGATAGCAGTCAGCATTTTCTAGCCAACAGTGGACTTGGATACTGAAAAACATCTCAAGGCCACACATCAAGATTTTTTGTATTTAGTTTGTACAAGGAACCAAGTATCTACTTACCTAGGTGGCTATTATTTAAGCTATTGTGATATTCTTGCTTAGCAAATTCTTCATTCCCTTCTCTAATTGCTATTTGCTAGATTCCTGGATTTTCCCTTGAAGGGACTGAAATTTTTCTATATTTCCATGCCTTTTGCGCAAGGACAAGCCCAGCAGTTCCCTCACAGGGGTTCCTACTCTGTGTCATTCCACCTAATGATAGGAAAGGACTTAGAACCCTTCCCTGTCAGCAGCATCAGAGGTCTTCACTCATGATCTTCATTCATACCAGCTTGTTTGTGTGACTGGATTAAACTCAAGAACTTCTGAAGGTTTGGGAGGAGGGAAGGTTCCAGTTTCTCTTATGTAATATGAGAGATTTATATTCTCCAAGTATGCTTGATTATAAGCACGATAATCATTATCATTGTTGAAGCCCTTATCCTACATGATATTAGCTATAGACCTTGGATCTGTGTACTCAAGCCCAACTATGGTAAACTGAAATATCTCTTAAGTCCAGGTAGGAAATTATCTTAACAGCCATGGTAGGTCTGGGAGAATGTTGGCATTCATGTTCTTGTCTAGATATGCCAGTGCTACCCAGCCCCAGAAGAAAACCAGGCCAACTCTGCTAGATTGTCAGGCTTTTCAAAAGAAACTAAATACACTGGTTATGTTAAACCCCCAAATTAGTTAATGATGTTAGCTACCTCAAAGACATTTTGATTGATCAAGATAAAACATGGCTGCAGGCTGCAAGCTGCAGTCATTTAGCCAATTCCTCCTCTGGATCATCTCCCCTAAGGCACTATAGCAGAAGTATAAGTGCTTTACCAGTTTGGAAGTTCCCTAAGCTATGGAGTAAATACATTTTAGACACTAATACACACATACATTTCATCATATTGAAAAGACTCAATCACTCTTTACTTTTAAGCACACACTTAAGAACAAGCCATGTTTATCTGGTCACCAGCTCACGTTGACAGAGAATGTGGAATTAGATCATTGTGCACTAATTGGTTGCTCATTCTGTGTAGATTAGCAAATATTTACCAAAAAATCTTACAAAGCATTACCTGTGCTAGATATAGCTGATTTAAAATGAGAAATAAAAGATGGTCTGTTATTAAATACTTTGTGTACATCCATGTAGTGGCATGCTATATAGCTGTGAAAAATAATGAGAAAGTTCTTTGTATCCTGAGATATGTCAAATGGAAAAAAAAAAAAAAAGTGAAGGACAAAGTACACTAAACTTTGTAATGGGGAAAATGGGTGTGTATATATATATATAGGTTTTTATAGACATAAATTGCCTCTTAAACAATACACAAAAAGGGATGATACTGGTTGCCCTTGGGAGGGAAATTAGGAGGAAAATAGTCAGCATATAAAAAGGAAGATTTCTTACCCCTAAAAAGACTTTTACCTCTAAGTTAGGTAAGCATATATGTTAATTATGTTAAGACAGTGTCAAAGATAATATATCCTTTAAAAATATTTATCAAGAGGTTCTTACAGACATTGATTTAGAAGATATACAGGAAGTCACAGAAAGATACACTGACCTCCCTTCTACCTCCCACCATCTAAAAGAACCACACATTTTTAAATGTTAATAAATAAGTAGAAAATTAACACTGTGCAAATGTATTTCAGAAGCAAAGCTCTCCATGGCCCAGGAAGCTTTTGTTCGGAAGAAACCAGCATTGTAAACTGTGAAACAAATCCCAAATTGAGTCATCTTGGTCCCCAAAATGTATTCTGGCTGCCCTGATGATGAGAGACCCTGAGAGTCACAGCAGAAATCTATTAGTTATTCATAAATTCTTTCTCTTAAAAAAAGTTGTTGTTATTTTAAACACAAGAGTAAAAATGAACTCCAGAGCTCAGAAACCATTTTCATACAGAAACAGCAGCTCAGTATACAAATAAATACCTAGCTGGGAACTCTGAACAGAGCAACATAAATACTCACATCTGGTGTAAATAAACAACAAAATACCCTGTTTTACAATTAATGCCCAGCTCATGAATAAGTATACACACGGAGATAGAAATATTTAATTTTGCATTGTAGAACATAATTAGAAATTATTAAACAAAGTCAGAACACAGTAGAGACTTCTCAAAATGTATAGACCCAGGTTGCAGTCTGGGTGTGTTTAGACCAGTTCGTCCAACATCATATTTTTTTATTTTCCAAAGTAAAACAAGAAAAGCTGCAACCTTCGTGTTTTATTAAATGGGGAAAGGGGGGAGTAAGGGGAGGGGAGGGAGGAGGATGGGCGGAAGGAGGGTGATTGGTGGGACTACACCTATGGTGCATCTTACAAGGGTACATGCGAAACTTACTAAATGTAGAATGTAAATGTCTCAACATAATAACTATGAAAATGCCAGGAAGGCTATGTTAACCAGTGTGATGAAAATATGTCAAGTGTATATAAAACCAGTGTATGGTGTCTCATGATTGCATTAATATACGCAGCTATGATTTAATAATAAATAAATAAATAGTTCATGAAAGTTACTCTGTTTCTCTCTTTTCCTACTTCGGGGAGTTTAATGCACTGTGATAAGATAAATATCTGCCTTTTAATGATGATCACACTCTATTAAAATGGCTCACCCTGTTACCGATAATGCATGAGATTATGAAAAATGGAAAAAAAGAAAAAGTCCCATTTTCTCCTCCCTGCTGATGCCACTTGTTTACCTTAAGCATTTTCCTGACTTAGACAGCAAAACAATGGTGGCTAATTTCATTAGATTTCTGTTCACTCCACTTTGATTTCTCACACACATGAAATCACTGCTAGTTTTATTATTTTCTTCTTAGACCAAGAGTGGTAATTTTGTTTCATTAAACTTAACTGGACGTATCACTACAGCTTCCTTTAATCAATTAGGATAGATTTGGGTAGAAGTAGGACAAATTGCCAGTGTTCATTAAGATAGCATCAAATGCCCAGTCTGAGAGTGGGGGGGAGGGACTGCTGATCAAACCCACATAGCCCCCAGACACATGTAATTATGTGTGGTCACCATTATACATGGACAGCACGGTTCAAAGAATCTGTGGAGTGATTTCTTCTGACTCTAATTTTTAAGGACTGCTCTGAATCAGAAAAGAGTGGGAAGTTTATGCAGACTTTATTTTTAAATTTTAGGAGTAAATAGGTCAAAAAGAAAGGCCAAAGGCAGAGCAAGTGAAAGAGTTCTATGCTGAAAAAACAGGGCCCGAAGGGTGTGATTCTTCACTTTGTTTCATTATATTATAGAAAGCAAAGACAGGGATTTTGTCCTCAGAGTGTATTGTCTCTTGTTCTGACTTTTTGTTTCAATAACCTTCTGAGCTGATTTATCTCCTTCTTAGAGACCAAAATGATAAGGAAGCTGAATCTCTTTTTCCTGGCCCTTTCCTTCACTCCCCTGCAAGCACCTTAACTCTTATTTGTTTTGAAAATTAGCCATTTAACAGGGCATTGCCTTTACTGGCTATTGGTTCTGCTGACCTATGTGGGAAGCTGGAATTGGTCCTGCAAATGTGCTCCCCTAACAGGTCTTTATTAAACAAAGTAGAGACTTCTCAAAATGTATAGACCCAGGTTGCAGTCTGGGTGTGTTTAGACCATTATGCCTTTATGGGGGCTTTGACGTAATTATATCAAATGTTGTTATAAATCCCATTGGAAGCCACCTCTCGCTTATGTCTAGAGGACACTTTAATTGTATATCTCCCTCATCTGCCATTAGCACGCCTCCATATTCTTCCTAGTCTATTAGAGGACACAGGGAACATGGACAAGGAATACCTGATCTAAATGGAGAGTGAATGATTTGACAAAGAGCCAACCAACACTTAGAACAAAGCTAACTACCATCAAAACACTTCCTTTGCAACTAAGGTTGAATCAAAACCTTATTCCCCTGGATACAAATTAGAAGAACAATTGTCTGATTATGATTAAAAAAAAGAGCATTACATTTTATGTTCAACCATAATTGCTATTTATGACAATTTATGTAAACAGTAATGAAGCCTATGTGATTTTTGCAGGGAAATTGCATTATGACACCAATGATCGTTACTGTTAATTTTCCTGAAGATGATGGCAATCAGCATGCATAGTTTCATTGTAAATAGGTTAATTTAAAATTCAAACCCTGCTGGTATTTCAAAATGAGTTCACATTTGATTTTTGAAAGCTTTGGCCCAGTCTTTTTCCATGTCAACATAAAAATGTGTGGATGACGTGTGTCAGTGTATTAAGCTTTGTTCTTCGGTGTCCTATGTGTATAAACATGTATGCAATGTATATGTAAATGTTACATATACACATGCTTTTAATTCTCATTTTGTCTTTGTGTTATAGAAGAGTTTTTTAAAAATTTACTACTAATATAATCACAAAATATAGTTATCACAAACAAATTTGCTGGCTTTGTGTGTAATCAGCACATACAGGAGTAATACATCAACACATTCTATTATTGCTATTGTGTATTTGAAAATTATCTAATCAAATTTTTAACAAGAAATGAACCATAAATTTGTCTCTTTGTTGATCTCGTGTTTATGGCTAACTTTTGAGTTAAATGATGTTCCACTAGTACTTATTTTTGTACCAACCCAACAGTTAATAAGTTTTTTTTTTCTTTTAACATATATACTTCCTAGTTTGTCCAAGCAAAGTGAAAGAGCCTAATTTTCAACTTTTGACACTTTAATAAAATAAGAACTACTTTAGTATTTTTGTATATGTATTTTAACAGCAAATGTCATAACAATAAGGCATTTAGAATTATTAGAACAAAAGAAGAAAAATTTTAATCCTGGTGCATGGTCTACTTATTTTAAGTAACATTTGAGTAAATACATAATATATTTTTATACTTTTGTATCTGTACTAATATGAAAGCTGGAGTAATACAAGATACTAACTTTTCCTAAAAAAAAAAAAAAATACCGTAGGCTATGACTACTCAATAAAGTACAGTAGACAATTAAATTCAGCATGTCAGTGAGAAGCTCTTTCTCTTTCTCATTCTTTTTGTCTCTTTGTTTACATTTCTGTCTCTTTCTCTTTAATACCACTTTCTGGTTGTCAATCAACTGCTCAGCGTTTGTTATTCTATTGATAGAAATATTAGTATAAAGTTCCAAATGTGTTGTTTTTTACCATAATCAATTCTATTCCTTTAATCCTGAACATTTTATTTTTAAGAGACATTATATTACTATGCCTATCATTGTATCTAGTAGTTAATTAAAATGCCATTTTCAAGTCACAGATCTGGATAGTTTTACCCTGGAATGTTCATTTGAAGAAATAAGGATTGAAAAACATGTGTTAGATAATCAATACTTGGGAAACTAGAGTAAATGCTTTCAAACTTGGAAGGACATATAGCCTTGTATTCATATTGCATTGTATTGAACATAATTTATAAGATCAATAATATTATGTAAAGGTATATTTACTTGAAGAAAATAAACATACTCATATATATTAAGTAATATACTTTATAATCCAATCAGACACTCATACTTCTCTTAAGAAAATGAAATACAAAATGTTGAAGAGGCGTGGTCAGGTGTTTTCTTTGCTTTCTCTCAATATTCATTTGTAACTTGTTTATTCATTCAAACAGCTCGAGCAGTAGCCAGCTCTTATGCAGTAAGTAGGAAATTATAGAAGAAAAAAATCTTAAAATTAAGAAAACTATGTACACTTATTAAATGATCTGGGAATAAGAAGAAGGCTATTAGTTGAATTGCCTCCTTTAGCAGGTATCTCCTCTATAGAAGGTTTCATTGAGAATTACTGCTCTGTATAAAATATAGAATGATACTGGTTTTGCTACTGAATATATATATATTTTTCTAATATTTTTAATTTGATCAGTCTTTGAATTCTCCTCTGTGAGGCCAAATTCCTTTTTGGTTTCTGGGTGATCCTGCTTATTTTTCTTCCATTTCCCTACAGACAAAGCATGATTCCTAAATCCAGACAAGCTCCTTAGTCAGCGAGAGTGAATTACTTAACTCAAACTTTTCCCTATACTGAAAAAGCAGAACCTATGCAAAAACACAAACTAAAATAAATATCCTATTACAGTAAATTCAGTAGTGTTGCCTCTTCATTTTCATTTGAACAATGAGGGTCTCAATTATTTCTGTAGTTGCCTCTTCACAGAAATAATTAATAATAAAATCCGATAGGATTCTTCAGCCTTTTAAACCTTTGGTAATTCCACCTTTTATATGAGTGGCTATTAATAAAACCTGGTTATGTAACTAAGTTATATTTATAATATTAATGTAGTCAAACAATTGGTGGGTTTGACTACAAAAGAAACAAGGATCAACCAAATTGTTCTATTAAGTAATCGTGATACAATTTGAGGGTATAGATATTCATCCCAGTTGATCACCAAACAAACAAACAAATAAACAAAAAGAAAAAACAGAAAAGACAAAAAAAAAAAAAAAAAAAAAAGAATGAATGAAAAAACTCATCTAAAGCAAAATATCACATTAACCTTAGAAAATGATTATCTTATCAATTGACTGGTCATCTTCATGTATTCCTGTGACTGATGAGCTGGTTTGGTTATAGTGTATTATAAATGGGTTGTAAATCTAGGGTTTAATATTAATATAGGCTACTATAATTTATTTTGTAGACTATCTATAGTTTCAGCCAAAATATGTTTGTAAGCTTTAACACTAATTGTGTTCATAAAACTATCCTGTAACCAAGTCGGAAGTCTCACAAGTGGCTATTGGTCAACAAGAAAATAACTTGTGGCTTTGTCAGTCCATAGTTGATTAATAACTGAAGCAAAGCAAAATGCAACAAACAAAAATAAAATGTATAAACATCTCACTATTTATGCTGTATGGAATATGATGAGATTGCTTGTGCAAGGTATCACTTCCTATGCTCTTTAATTCCTGTATTTAACCAGCATACCACAGGTGTGAAATAGATTTGAGATCTGTACTACCCCTAAATTCACCCAGTGCTTACCTTATAGATCCAACTCTATGGCGCAGTTGGTAGAATGAAAGTATTTAAAAACATTTCAGTTATCTGTGTACCTCTTCTAATGATTTGCCCATAACTATAATTTAAAAATGTTACCTAAATATGGTGGATTAATTACACAGGTATTAAAAGTTTGGGTTCATAATAGACCTTTTAAAATTCTATATTTTGTTGGAAAAAGGACAACATGACAGCGGTTCCTCAGGTCCTCACCTTTTTGAAAGGCAAATTGTTAATGCTTTTGATACAGCATGCAGACAGGGTTGCTGACACCTTCCATAGATCCACAGATCATGCCTACACTGCAGAGCTGATCAGCTGCTAATTTATAGCCATAATTGTCTTGGGGTGGGAGCTTATTAGCAATTATGCAAACCTTATGCTCTCCATCCTAATGGGGGAGAATGGTTAACAAATCGATTTACCCCAAGAGGTTTTTTTTTTTTTTTTTTTGCAGTTTTTGGCAGGGGCTGGGTTTGAACCCGCCACCTCTGACATATGGAGCTGACACCCTACTCCTTTGAGCCACAGGCACTGCCCTACCCCAAGAGTTTTTGATACGAAGATAGGCAGTGTGAGTCTAATTTCATTTGCTAGAATCTGTCTTTCATCACTCGTGACTAATGAGAAAGAACAAAAATCACACTCAAAGAGCATTCTGTTATTTCTGAGAGGAAAAGAAATTTGACCGCAAAGATGACAGAGTTACAATTCTTTACTTTTAAAGGGAAACCTTTGGAGGATGACTCTCTCATTCTAAAAATGTAAGCATTGCTTTTTTCTTTTGTATCCTATTAAGAATTGTGCATGAGACCACTCAGAGTAGATGGGGACTACAGGTCAACAAAACAGTTAGAAAGGTGACAAATAGCAATTCATTGCACTGTTTGTTTTCTTGATGACTGCTGCCTCTTTCTCCTGGTGTTTGCATGTTTCTGGGGTGCTGCACAATGAGTTCTATGTCTTTTTAAATGGGGGCAGAGCTGCCACAGTGTAAACCAATAAACAGTGCAACTGAAGTTTTTTTGGTCATGAAATACAGCAGATTCCTGTCCGTTACTTTATTCATCACAATTCTCTTTCTTAAAGAAAAAAAGAAGTTATTTTGTGTCATTGCTGCTTTCACAATGTACAAATTTAGTACAAATGTATATTCTATTTTACTCTATTAGATTTAAAATGTCTTCTCCTAAAAAAATTTCTGCAGTTAGTCTTTTATTTAGTAGTTGGGTTATTTATGATGGATTAACTTTATATTTTACTCTTATTTTTTAAAAGTACTTGACAATGCAGTAAGAAAGAAATAAAGATTGTCACATATTCCAAAGATTCCAACCCAATTGGGATGCCAAATCTATCTAGGCAATAAAAAAATTCTATAGAATCAATACACTAACTTCAGTTGTCTTGCCATTAATATACATCAATTCATTCAAACATATTCGGTGATCCATATTGATATCTAAGATTTCCAAAAAAACACTAAAGAAAAGCAACAGTGTCAATATGTGTTAATTGCACTCAAATTGACATTTTCTATGTATCAGAATTTTTATGATAATGACAAATCAAATAATAGAATGCAAAACCTGAGAAAAGTGATATTATAATATCGATATAATCAGAGAAAATTTTTCTAAAAATGCTAATCCTCTTTTGCTTTAATCAAATTCTCATATATTTTTCTAAACCAAAAGCTCTATTATATTCACCTGCTGGTTTTAGGAACCATATTTAGTTCTCAAATATTTTGGGATAAGGCTTCTTCCTCTGCTTACCTTACAAGCTTTCTAACCCAGACAAAATCCCATATTTGATCATTACAATCATGTGATGTTCTCTCCACAATAGCTTGTGGTAGTAGTAGATCAAATTATAGTTCAAAAGATTTGTCACCCTCCCAGAAAGATGATTGCATCTTTATTGATGTTCACTTAAATGATATGATCACTTTCAGCCAATGCAATGGAAACTGAAGTGGCTTATAGCACTAAATGGAAGCTTAAACGCACATACACACCCCATCTTAACATCTGCTTTTCATTGCACTCTTTTTTTCTTCTTTTCCTCAGTCATGAACCTAGCAATGTCATAGACTTTTTTTTTGTAGATTTCTGAACATTTAGAATCTGTTGAGTATTGAAACACAGCTAATGCTTATTCGTACATAAACTTTTACTTACTAGGAGAACTATTACAGCGGCTCATGTTGTAATCCCAGGACATTAGGAGACTGAGAGGCAGGAAGATTGCTTGTAGCCAGGAGTTCAGGACCAGCAGCCTGTGCAACAAAGCAAAACCTCATCTCTTAAAAAAACAAAAGCCAAGTGTGATGTCATGCACCAGTAGTCCTAATTACTTGAGAGGCTGAGGCAGGAGGACCCCTAGAGTCTACCCCATAAATTCAAGGCTGCAGTGAGTTATGAAGTTATGATTATACGATTGTGCTCTAAACAGTGTGGGAACCAATGAGACCCTGTCTCAAAAGAAAAAGAAAGAAAGAAAGAAAGAAAGAAAGAAAGAAAGAAAGAAAGAAAGAAAGAAAGAAAGAAAGAAAGAAAGAAAAGCAAGCATAGGATAACAGGAGAGCAATATTCAGTATTGCAACAAAACACCCTAAAAATTATGGCATTACTTTCAAGACATAATTATAAAGGGGAAATAATTATTGAAACCATCATTAGGAAATAGTAAACATTTTGATAAAACTACATGGAATAGCTTGAAAAACAATGTATGTACCAGATAATCTTGGGCTTGAGCTAAATTAAATCAGGTAACTAGAATTTTCTAAGCATGCTTGGGTTGCTAGATAGAGATGATTTAAGAAGCAAACAAACCAAAAAGCATAGTGCGTAAAGGAGAAAATAAAAAAGACTAGAAAATGTCCAGAATTCAGGATATTATATTGATTGCTTGCAACTAGGTGTCAGTTTTCACCATCATGAGAATAAGTTAAAGGGCCTTCACTTGCCTTAGAAAAATAAAATGTACTCATGATTAAGCATAAAGACAGAGACATCTCAAAAAAATTGTGGGTGTGCTAATAGTAAAATAATTGTCTAGAAATACATCTAGGATACATTTTTGGGAAAGGCTACCTCCTAAAAAACCCTTATTTTTTGAGTTTGAAAATAATTATTGGGCTCCCTGACTTTTAAATGCAAGCAATAAGATAAAAAGTTTCTCAACCAATACTAAAGGGATATTTGCAAAGAACAGTGGATTGGGGATCTATTTTTCAGGCAGTAAAATCAGATATTTAAGGATACTCCCAAAGCCCAGGGTGGAGTTCCTCATTATTCTGCCTAGTGGAACGTCAGGATTACTACAGACCAGTGACACGCAGGCACTTCCACATTTCCCTTTCCAGATGGAAATGTTTGATGCAGGTATAATGTCTTCATCTCAGCAATGCATATTTGATGAGAGGAGACTTGAGCAATTGACTTTTGGAGACATAAATCTCTGTATTCAAAGAATTCGTATTTGGGTCTGATGTAGACACCATCACAAAACCAGGATTCAGACATACGTTGTGATTGGATGGACTGTTGTGTTTTTTGTTTTTGTTTTTGTTTTTGTTTTTTTCAAGTGGGGTAAGTAAAGAGCTTTCATTGAAAGAAGATTTCTATCATGTACTGTGGGTGTTTATATATCCCTAAAAGCTGGCATTAAGTTTGGCCATTTGAGTTATGGTACTCCACCCTGGGAGATTTTGTTTACCCTTACCTTTCCCCTTGATATCAAGTTCAACAGTGTGACTTGCTCTAGAAAATAGCTGGAAAACAGAAGTGGAGGGCTTTAAAAGCACACTTCACCATGGTGTCTTTTAACTTCTGTTACAAGGCTGGAAATCTCAGTGGAAATCTGCTTCATCAGATTAGATATTAGAGTGCCTTCCAACTATTTTTGTAAGCCTCTGACTTATATACAACATTCTTTTACGAACTTAACTCTGAATGTAGAAAATCATTGCCTTTCTCCTTTCCATTTTCCAATCTGTTATATATCCATAATAGAGAAAGTAAATAACTATATAATTTACCATTGCTAAAAAATTATCAAACACCCTTAAAGAAAGATGTTTACAAGGATGGAGCTGAAACATATTCTTCTTAGTAAAGAATCTCAAGAATGGAAGAAAAAGTATCCAATGTACTCAGCCCTACTATGAAACTAATTTATGGCTTTCATATGAAAGGTATAACCCAGTTATAACCTAAGAATATGGGGAAGGGGGAGAGGGAAGGGAAGGAGGGGGGAGGATGGGCCGAGGGAGGGTGATTGGTGGGATTACACCTGCGGTGCATTTTACAAGGGTATATGTGAAACTTACTAAATGTAGAATATAAATGTCTTAACACAATAACTAAGAAAATGCCAGGAAGGCTATGTTAAACAGTGTGACGAAAATATGTCAAATGATCTATAAAACCAGTGTATGGTGCCCCATGATCGCATTAATGTACACAGCTATGATTTAATAAAAATAAAATAAGATAAGATAAGATAAGATAAGATAAAATAAAATAAAATAAAATAAAATAAAATAAAATAAAATAAAATAAAATAAAATAAAATAAAATAAAATAAAATAAAATAAAATAAAATAAAATAAAATTGTCAAATACCAAACTAAATGCTGTGATCAACTCTGTGGAGCAATCTTACTGTGGAATTCTAGTAGGCTTGTCGTCTCACTCTGAGAAATGTTCTGTGATTTTTTTTAAACAAAAAGCTTTATTAAGATAAAATTGACATACATTTAACTACACATACCAAAACTTTGATGAGTTTTAAAACATTTACACAGTTATACAACCACCATCACAATCAAAGTAATTAACATTCAATTCATCCCTCTCAAAGTTTTCTTGACATCATTTGTAATTTTTCCTTTCTGCCCCTCTTCAATTTAAGGGAGACTCTGAGCTGTTTTCTGCTAATCCAGACAAGTTTGCATTTTTAAGAAATGGAATTATACAATGTAGATTATATCTTGTCTGGTTTCCCTCACTCATAACTTTTCAGATTCAATTATGTCATAGGGTATATCAATAATTAATTCTATTATTACTGAATAGTATCCCGTTGTATGGCTATATCACGATTTGTTTAAGGTTATTGTTTTATCTTCATTATTGTTTATTAAAAATAAAGGCACTCTAAAAATACAAATACAAATCTTCCTAGAGTTTATTTATTCTAATGAAAAATGAATTCTGTCAAACTGATTTAAAATAATTGTATACATTTTAAATCAAATTTATGTCTACATTTTATATTATGTTATTTTAAATGATATTTTTAAATTTCAGTTTGTTTATCTATTCCAGTTTGTAACTAAACTTTGTATAATGATCTTACTATAACCTAATTAAATTCATGTATAAACTTGAGCAACTTTTATGCAGTAATATCATATTGCATAGATAACATCTATATAGATAACTTTTCTTAAAATAGAGTTTTACTTATTCCATTTTAATATGGATGCCTTCTTTTTCTTGCCTTATTGCTCAGGATACACCTTTTGCTACATGCTAAATAGATATGTTGAACATTTTTTGTTTTAAATCATAGGAGGAAATATTGTTATTTTAAAATGAAGTATAATATTGCCTGTAGGTTTTATAGACATTCATTATCAAGTTGAGGAAACTCTTCTACTTCCAGGATATTGAGAATTTTATCACTTACAAATTTCAAATTTTATTGCATGTGTTCCTGCATCTATTGAAATAACCATGTTTTAATTTTTTAGCTTGTTATTTTTCTCATTAAATTAATTGATTTTTCAAATGTTAAATTCAGTACTCCTGGAATAAATCCTACTCAAATAGTATTATCATTTATATTTGGTTTTGATTTGCTAAGACACTATTTAGAATTTTCTCACCTGTGTTTATGAGGTTTATTGCATTATATTTTACTTTACTGGTCTTTCTCTGGTTTTGCTAATGTAATACAAACTTCATAGAATAAACTGAAATTGTTTTTTTAAATAGCACTATATTGTATCTTTCTTAAGTCTTTTGTAGAGATTGAATAAAATCTGGACCTAAAGTGTTCTATGTGATATAGTTTTCAACTAAAAATTCAATTTCTTCAATATAAATAAAGCTCTTAGTTTACCCTTACATTCTGTTTTTAAGTGAGCTTTGCTATCTTATGTTTTTCAAAAAAATTGTTCATTTTGTCAACATTTATTGTTATGTTGGCCCAAAGTTGCCTTAATAACTGTAGAAATCATTACTACTAGTCATTTTCTCATCCTTGATATTAGTAATTTATATCCTTTCTAATTTTTTTCTGATTAGTTAAGCCAGAGGTACATTTTATTATTTTTTTCTTTTTATTTTATTTTATTTATTTTTATTGTTAAATCATAGCTGTGTACGTTAGTGCAATCACCTGTACCCATTCTAAGATGCACTGTAGATGTGGCCCCACCCATTACCCTCCCTTTACCAAACCCTCCCCCCTCCCTTCCCCTTCCTTGGCCCTTTCCCCAGTCTTGTGCTATAGTTGGGTTATAGCCTTCATGTGAAAGCTATAATTTAGCTTCATAGTAGAGGTCAGTACATTGGATACTTTTTCTTCCATTCCTGAGATACTTTGCTAAGAAGAATATGTTCCAGCTCCATCCATGTAAACATGAAAGAGGTAAAGTCTCCATCTTTCTTTAAGGCTGCATAATATTGATTCTCTTCAAATAATTCGTTTTTGGTTTCACTCATTTTACTCCATTGTTTTTCAGTGTTT
>CAUYPK010102691.1:0-18183 GCA_963574355.1 Loris lydekkerianus
ACAGACCGGTTGACACATTTATATCACACTGGTTAACATAGCCTTCCTGGCAATTTCACAGTTATTGTGTTGAGACATTTACATTCTACATTTACTAAGTTTCACGTATACCATTGTAAGATGCACCACAAATGTATTCTCACTTATTCTTGGTTTTTTGATCCCTCCTTTTTTTGTCATATATTTCCCCCTCATAGGAGTATACTTTATAATCAGTTAACATCTTGGTTAAGCTGCTAAATTAACCAGCTGTCAGTGAACTAAGCAGATGAATTATTCCTATATTAAAGAATTATAGACTGGGTATAGTGGCTCACACCTGTAATCCTAATGTTTTGGGAGACTGAGGTGGGAGGATGGCTTGAGGTCAGGAGTTCAAGATCAGTCTTAGCAACATAACAAGACCCCATTTCTACAAAACTTAGAAAACTTAGCCAGGCATGGTGGCATGCACCTGTAGTCCCAGCTACTTGGGAGGCCAAGGCAGGTGGATTGCTTGAGCCCAGAAGTTTGAGATTACAGTGAGCTATGATAACACCCCTATATTCTAGTCCAAGCAACAGAGTGAGATCCTGTATTTAAAAAAAAATTGTAAGTTTTTATCTAGGTAATTTCAGAAAAAATCAATTTAGATTAAGATTTACATTATAAGAAACACCTTTCATAAACTTACTGAAGGATGCACCTGAGCCCTGATGCAACCAGAAGCATTTTTAAATAGATTTTGTATGTATTAAAAGAACAGTAAATTGGACTTATTTAGAATTTGTTATAGTTTATGTGATCTTATATTCTGTGGGAAACAAGGGCGGTACAGTTGGCCCTCTGTCTCTGTGGGCTCCATATCCATGGATTCAAACAAATGAGTATTGAAAATATTAAAAAGAAAAGGCATCTATACTGAACTTTTTTGTCATTATTCCCTAAACAATATGGTATAAAAAGTATTTACATACATTATACCATATTAGGTTTTTTTTTTTTTTTTTTTTTTTTGAGACAGAGTCTCACTTTGACGCTCTCTTATAGAGTGCTATGGCGTCACAGCTCACAGCAACCTCAAACTCCTGGGCTTAAGCAATTCTCTTGCTTTAGCCTCCCAAGTAGCTGGGACTACAGGTGCCTGCCACAGTGCCTGGCTATTTTTTGTTGCAGTTGTCACTCTTTAGCTGGCCTGGGTCAGGTTCGAACCCACCAGCCTCAGTGTATGTGGCAGGCTCCATAACCACTGTGCTGTGGGCGCTGAGCCCCATGTTAGGTATTCTAAGCAATCTAGAGATGATTTAAAGTATATAGAAGGATGTGCAAAACACCATGCCATTTTATATCAAGGACTTGAGCATCCATGGATTTTGATATAAGGAAAGTCCTAGAACAAGTTTCCCACAGGTACTGAAGGAAGACTGTACTTTTGTCATCCACAGTAGGTGGTGGTGAATGTCTGATTATTTCTGAATTGTCCATAATACAAAATTTTCACTAATGTCAATTGGCCTTTCCACATTTAATTTAAATCAGTCCAAAACCCAATAATGCCATTATTTTAAAAACTTAGTCATTTATAGTTTTAACTGTTCTGTGGTTTTATTTGTTTATTACAGGATGAAGTACATGAAAGGGATCGATTTAGTGATTTTTTACTTACAAAGTTAAGAGATTTGTTGCAAAAGCACCCAACTTTGAAACTAATTCTTTCTAGTGCTGCCTTGGATGTAAATCTTTTTATAAGATATTTTGGAAGTTGTCCAGTGATATATAGTAAGTTAAATTTGTCAGATTTATTTTATAATTTTTATGAAAGAACATTGTCAAGCCTAATGCTATTAATAGAAATTGGAGAATATTCTGAAGTAGAGGGCATTCATTTCTCTTTCCCCTTAGATAGGCTTCGTAGTTTTCTTTTTTTAGTCTCTCTTTTTCCATCTACAGCTCTTTGTTATTGTGTAGTGAGGTCAATTCTCTAATCTTAAAAGGAAGTAATGCTTTATTTTGACCCTAGGTTTCCCCCTTAAGTTCTGTCTTATAGCTTCTTCACTTTCTTGGTAAATTCCTTGAAAAAACTAGCCTGCACTCCCGTGTTTACTTTACATTTACTTGTCCTTTAACAAAAATGGATTTTACTACTAATCCTAAAAAAATTATAGCTCCCGTTTGAGTAAATAAAAAAGTTGTATTTACTTAAAGAGAAAAAGTTTATAGTTACTGCATCTTCTTTTTAAAAAATTTTAACTTTTCTTTTCCCTTCTTCTTTTTTTTTTTTTTTTTTTTTTTGTTGTTGTTTTTGTTGTCCTGGGTAGGGTGCTGTGGCATCATCATAGTTCACAACAGCCTCAAACTCTTGGGCTCAAGAGATCCTCTTGCCTCAGTCTCCCAAGTTACTGCGATGATAGGCATGTACCACCATGCCCAGCTAGGTTTTTTTTTTTTTTTTCTATTTTTATTAGAGATGAAGTCTTACTCTTGCTCAGGCTGATCTCGAACTCCTGAGCTTGAGCAATCCAACCACCTTGGCCTCCCAGAGTGCTAGGATTATAGGCGTGAGCCACTGTGCCTGGCCTTTATTTTATTTTTTTAGTAAACGTATTTTAGATGTTTCTTAGTTATTTTTATTTTCAATTTTTTTAGTAGAGACAGGCTGTTGCTAAGTTACTTAGGCTGATCTGTTCCTTTTGTTTTTATGTCCTATGCTCCTAATATTACAGATGTTAAAAGCATTGTAGAGAGTATATTTCTGTTCTTACCTTGTCCCTGCTCATATAATTACATGCAAATATATTTTTAAGATTTATAAAAACAAGTTTTACAAAAATGAACAGAAAAAGAGCAGATACCTAATACATTATTTGCAGTTTGCTTTGTTCATCATAAACTCTTCTCAAGTTCAGTAACTCTGGATCTAGTTTATTAAGCATCTGCTGTAGTATTTTGCAATATAGATGTACTATCCTTTTAACCATTTCTTTATTTTTAGATATTCCGGTTGAGTTCTGGTCTCTTCTGCCCAACCTTCCACTACAAATAACACTATAATGAGTATCCTTGTACACATACCCTTATACATTGGTGCTCTTATTGCAGGGATAGATTCCTGATGGTGAAATTGCTGAGAAAAAGAGTATAACTTTTTAATTTTAACAGCTTTTGCTATTTTACTTTTCAAAAGGCTTAAATGATTTATATTTCTAAAGTATTCACTTGTTAGTTCTTACCACTGTTACTATGACATTGATCTAATTGCCCAGCCTAATACTTACATTTTAAGCAAGAATCTTAACTTAAATTTTCTGTTGGGCGGTGCCTGTGGCTCAAAGGAGTAGGGCGCCAGCCCCATATGCCTGGCGGGTTCAAACCTAGCCCGGGCCAAAAACTGCAAAAAAATAAAAAATAATAATAATTTTTGTGGTGTTTCTCATGGGCTCTTTTTTTTCTGAAATGCTCATTTATTTGGCAACACTACTTCCTGAGTCTCATTCTGCATTATAACCTGCTCTTTTTCAGTCTTCTCTTCTTCTGTATGATGATTAAATGTTGGTATTTTCTTGAGTTACTCTCTGATCCATTTCCCTTTCTCTTTCCTATTCACTCCCTCTTCCTCCTTTCCGCCTACCTTCTTCTTTCTGATTCTGGGCTATACTCTTATTAGCTACTGGACATGTGTAGTTTCCTGGGAAGCTCTTATTCATGCCCTTGGTTTCTACTTTTTCTTTTGTACTGATGACTTAGAAATCTTTATTTTCAATTCAGATTGTTTCCTAGAGCGTTTTGTTTTCCTTGAGATAGTCTCACTCTGTTGCCTTGGGTAGAGTATCATGGCATCATAGCTCACAACAATCTCAAACTCTTGTACTCAAGCCATTCTCTTGGCTCAGCCTCCTGAGTAGCTGGGACTACAGACATCTGCATTATGCCTGGCTAGTTTGTCTATTTTTAGTAGAGACAGGGTAACTCTCTTTCTCAGGCTGGTCTTGAACTCCTGAGCCCAAACAGTTCACCCACCTGGGCTTCCTTGAGTTCTAGGATTATAGGAGTGAGCCACCATCTCTTGGCTTTCTGGCACTTTCTGTTTGACATGCCTGAAACCAAAGTCCATCTCCCACCAACCAACTTGTTTTTCTTTTCAGTTTTCCTGAGTACCACACTTACATAATGGTACTCAGCTCAAGAGAATACTTTCAGGCCTGAATCTAAGAGGCAGAAAACTGTCCCCAATGTGACTGAAGAGAGTGATATGGTCGTCCATCCAGATTTGCAAGCTAGATGTCCAAGAACTATAGTTGGCACTTCTTTATCATTTCTCTGTATCTGATGTAATTCTGAGTTCTATGGATTTCACCACTCATCTAGTTCTAGAATCCATCTGCCTTTTCATTTTCACTACTTCACCTCACTCAAGTCATTGTTTTATCTGAATCATACCAATAGTTCCTACCTGGTGTGATGTGTCAGTTCTCTTGTCTTTTAAATTCATTTTCCATGTTGCAGCTAGACTGGTCTTTCCTGAAGTTGGAATTCTGATGATGTAAAATACTCTCCTGAACTTAAATCTTTGAATGACCTTTATCTCTGGATAATGACCTTTATCTCTGGATAAAGACCTTAGTAAGTCTTACCTATTTCTTCTGCCTTATCTTAAACTATAATCCCTGTTCCATTCCTCCATTTCCACAGTTTTCTAAGTTGGCTCTTTTGTTTTTTGGAAACGTTTTTTTTTTCACTACAGGGACTTTGCATATGCTCTCTTTTCCTTCATGTTACATTTTTTTCTTTTCTATATATCCTGTTTATTTTATTTGCTTTTGCTCCACATTTTCTCAGTGATGCTGGTTTTCTTGACATATTCAAATCCTCCTGTTACATACTGTCACAATGTCTTGTACTTCTCTCTTATAGCACTCTCTTATGGGACTTTTCACAATTCCATTTTTACTTTTATATTTTGGATTGTTTGTTTACTGTCTGTCTCCCCTGCTAGCTTACCTCAGGAGGGCAGGAGGAATCTTTGTTTCTGCTTACTATTTGTATTCCTGGTGCTGAACATGATACCAGACACATGTTAAAGAAACACTGCAAAAAATAAAAGCAAACAAGTGAATAGTTGTCTAAAATAAAAATAAAGTTTATTATAGACAGTTGTCTATAAATCAAAGTTATATTTAAAGGACACTATCTTAAGAGTCACTTGAACTATGGAATTGCTTTTGGGTATTATACTTAGATTAATTAGATTGAGATTCTCATTTTTTATGTGAATTTTCTCTAAGATGCAAATTGACTGTTTAAAAAATTATTTTTTAGTACAAGGAAGACCATTTGAAGTAAAAGAAATGTTTCTGGAAGATATTTTAAGAACTACTGGATATACAAACAAAGAAATGTTAAAGTACAAAAAGGAAAAACAGCGAGGTAAGCTTTTTATCAAAGAAATAAAAATGGTATTGATGATAACTTTTTGACATACTCCAGCTTTATATTATGGATGTACAAGGACTCTTGAAAGTGGTCTCTGTGTATAATTAATTAACCTTATGTTAGAATATTGTCATAGTGTACGTTTGCATTCTGGTTTATGCCTGCAAATTATAATCTGTGGAGAGTTATTGGAAATAAGTGCCAGATTTGAGGAGGTTGAGTGTGTCTGTTTAAGGCGGCAAAAAAATTTATGCTGGCTGCCCACAGCATGTCTCATAGGGGAAGAGTAGGAAGTGGATGGGGGAGGGAGTGAAAGAGTAGGATTGGAGTAATAACAGGCTTATCTTTGATGAAAATGTTGTTTTAAACACTTGACATTATAGTGGAATTTCATCTGTAGTTTGAATTTAGCATTATTTTATCTATTTTAATATATCTCTTGTTAAGACTTAGTTATATGTCAGCTTTTGAATTAGGATTCCAATTCCTTTTTCTTACTTTTTCTTTCTTTTCTTTTTCTTTTTTCTTTTCTTTTTTTTGAGACTGAGTCTCATTTGTTGCCTTTGGTAGAGGTGCCGTGGCGTCGTAACTCTACCAGGGGTTCTCAAACTATGGCCCGTGGGCCACATGAGGCAGTGTGATTGTATTTGTTCCCGTTTTGTTTTTTTACTTCAAAATAAGATGTGTGCAGTGTGCATAGGAATTTGTTCATAGTTTTTTTTTTTTTTTTTTAAACTATAGTCTGGCCCTCCCACGGTCTGAGGGACAGTGAACTGGCCCCCTGTTTAAAAAGTTTGAGGACCCCTGTGTAACCCTTGGGCACAAGCAATTCTTTTGCCTCAGCATCCCGAGTAGCTGTGACTGTAGGGGCCTACCACAACTTCTGGCTGGTTTTAGAGTTGGGGGTCTTACTTGGCTCACATGGGTCTTGAACCTGAGAGCTCAGGCAATCCACCTGCCTTGGCCTCCCAGAGTGCTGGGATTACAGGTGTGATCCACCATGCCTGGCTCTCTTTTTCTAATTTTTAAGTGAATTTTTTATTATAGGAGACTTGGCTTAAAGCTTTGATACCTTTGTTTACTCTTTATGACCTTGGAACAGGTATCCTTTGGCATCTCCACTTGAAAAATGTAATTAGCAATGCCTGTTTCACTGGCAGTGCTGAATTACTGATATGTAGATTGTAAAACTCCTATATGGTGAAACTTTTGAAGATGAAAATTATATATAATTGTTGTATCTCAAACAACTAGCACGGTGCTAGAGGTTCTATAAATGGTTTATTAACCTGAATAGAGTTGGAACACATTCTTCTTAGTAAGTATCACAAGAATGGAGAAGCAAGAATACAATGTACTTAATTCTAACATGAAGCCAGTAGATGATCTAATACATACCCTCATAAGAGAAAAACTCAAATCAATTCAAGATGAGGGGGCGGGGGAATGAGGGAGAAGGGAGGAAAGAGAGGGATGAGGATTACACTCTTGGGGGCAGGGCACAATTATCAGAGGGACTTTACCTAATACTTTGTATCCTCAGTGAACCTGAAACAATTAAAAAAAGAAAAAAGAAGTAAACTTATTACTAATAGATGAATAGATGAAGTTTTTAAGCAGTGTCATGGTTTAGCATAACACATTTTATTAAATGTTCTTAATATATATTTTGTAAAGTAACTGCAGAATAAGGCAAACTGATAGCAGATTCACTGAATTTGTTTAAATAAAGTAATACATTTCAAAAAGGAAAGAATGTATCTACTTATACTTTCTTTGGTAATTAATTTAGAAGAGAAACAACAAACCACACTTACAGAATGGTACTCAGCTCAAGAGAATACATTCAAGCCTGAATCTCAGAGGCAGAGAACTGTTCCAAATGTGACTGAAGAGTATGATTTATTGGATGATGGTGGTGATGCTGTCTTCAGTCAGTTGGTAAGACCGGCCTGGTTTCCTGCTGATATTTTGAATGAAAATTATGTAGGTTAAAGAACATTTTATGACATTATAATTTTTTACTGCATGATTGAAGGGCAATTCTCTTAAGTGTATTTTCAAACAACAGAGTTTTCAGAACTTTTTATTCTGTAGGGCATAAGAAGATATGTAATGCATATGCTTGCAGTTTTCTGTCAGTGTTTATAGTTCTAATGCATCTAAATGAACTGTATAAGGTTTTTAAAAATCCTTTTTTTAAGAATGTTTAAAAATTGTTGCTAAAAGTTGTTATTTAGTATAGGGAAGACCCATTTGGGTCATTGCACAATATTTTTACTATGTAAATTAGTGGTTCTTTAGCTTGGCTGCATATTATATCACCTGAGCAGATTTTAAAGCCCTGTGGAATTATGGTACCTCACCACCAGAGATTCTGATGTACTTGCTGTCAGGTGGGAGGAGGCATCAGTGTTAAAAAGTTGCAAGCGAGGCTTCTTCTGATGTGCAGTTGGGAGAGGGAACCACTGGTACACAGATATATTCAGCAATATCCTATAAGAAGCACAATTTGTTAACATTGTGCTTGGATCAGAGTCCTTATTGATAAGCTCATTCTCGTATATTAGAATAAAATACAATATTGTGCATGATAATGCTTGTGATGAAATGAGAAACTTTTATATCTAAGCCTTTACTGTAGTTTTATATGGTAAGTACCACTGTGGTACTTGGGGCCATTGTGGCTGTCTTACATTCTTTATGAACTGTTAGTTAATTTATATCTATACTTTCCTTTTTTTTTTTTTTTTTTTAGACAGAAAAAGATGTGAATTGCCTGGAACCATGGTTAATAAAGGAAATGGATGCTTGTCTTTCTGACATATGGCTACATAAAGATGTTGATGCCTTTGCTCAGGTTTTTCACCTTATTTTAACTGAAAATGTTAGTGGTAAGTTTAATTTTTTTTTTTATTACTCTTACAGGTATTTATGAAGGGAGCATAGCTTAATCCAGGATTTATGCACTATATTTTTTTGTTCCCAACCAGTTATTCTTTTGGAGTGCTTATTTCAACGACAAATCAAGATCTTATTAACATAGCATAGTAGAATAAATAATTATTGTGTTAAATCAGGGATTCTGAACCTAGTGTCTTTTTAGTTCTATGAGGTCTGTGAACACATGACGAAAACGTATAAAAATAATTCTATGTGTGTGTGTTGTGCACATACTCTAGTTTCCCCCTGCCCAGAAAGATTTAGATGTCAAGCAGTTAATCTGCTCACCCACACCCCTCACCATTATTATTGTAACTGTTATTGATCACTCTGTTCTTGAAACATTTTCTTCAATCAACTTCTGATATTCCATACTTGGCTTATTTCTTTTCTCATTTTGCTGGCTCTACCTTTTTAGTTTCCTTTGCAAGATTTTTGTCTTTTTTTCCTGACCTCTAAATATGAAATATCCTAGAAAATCCCTAAGAAATTTCTCAGATTTATTCATACCCCTCTGCTCAAAATACACATAGTTTGGTACTATTCTCCAAGGCCATGACTTGAATAGTCAGTTGTACAGAACAAAATTATTTTAGACCTCTCTGAAAATGCCTGACCATCCCAGACTTACTGAAGCTGAATCTAGGAATAAGGCATGGCTACCTGTGCAAAAACACAAACACCATCCCCCTAAAGAAAAGCAAAATAAAAAATAAAAATACTTGTCATTATAGTATATTTTTCTTTGGCTCTCTTCAAGAGAGGGCATTATCAGTATTAAGAGAGCTATTTGGTGCCCGTAACACAGTGGTTATGGCGCCAGCCACATACACGGAGGCTGGCGGGTTCAAACCTGGCCTGGGCCAGCTAACCAACAATGATAACTACAACAAAAAATAGCTAGGCATTGTGGCGGGTGCCTGTAGTCCCAGCTACTCATGCTGAGGCAAGAGAATCACTTAAGCCCAAGAGTTTGAGGTTGCTGTGAGCTGTGATGCCATGCACTCTACCCCCAGGGTGACATAGTGAGACTCCTGTCTCAAAAAAAAAAAAAAAAAAAAAAAAAGAAGAAGAAGAAAGCCATTATATATTCAAACCTGTGAAATGTACAGAACCAAGTGTGCATCTGCATGTAGACATGGATTTGGGGTGATGATGCATCAGTGTGGGTTTATCAGTTGTGACAAATGTTCCACTTTGGTGGGAGATATTGATAATGGGGGAGACTATACATGTGTAAGGGTAGGTGACTTAGGGAATATCTTTGTATCTTCGTCTCAGTTTTGTTGTGAACCTAAAACTTGCTCTAAAAATATAAAGTCTTTAGGTTGTCTTGGGCTGCCCATTAAATACACAAACACTAATGAAAGCTGGTGAGCAAAAAAAAAAAACAACTAAAGGTCTGCTTGCTTTTCACAATATTTGACAACAAAGATAAGTAATATTGTCCTCAAATAATCAGTACGCAGCCTGTGGTCCACAGGTTGGACAGATACCTCTGAGTGTTATTAAATGATGAGGTAATTAAGTATTGATGTTATATATGGAGAATTAAATCTTTCCTTTTTTAGTTACCTTAAATTTAGTTACCACTGAGACTTTTTTAAGTGAATTTTTTCTGAAATTAACAGTTTTATAATTTAAGCAAATTAGTGCTAAAAGCAGTTACATTGAATTGAGAAATAATAATCTAGGGAGAAACTTCAGTAGAACTTAATTTTTCTCAAGGAAGGTTTTTAGGAGAAGTAAACTTTCTACCAATGTTATTCCCATTAAGCATCTTGGAAAATAGTAGCCTGGAATGATGCAGGATTAAAGGAAAAGCAAAATAAAAACAAAAAAATTAAACTTTGCATTTGAAGTTTTTAAGCATTCATTACTAGTTATTGATGAAAATTAACTTTTTAGTTCCTAAATTATTATCTTGTCATTTTGGTGAACATGGCAATATCTAGATTTAGGAAGACGATTTAAGGGTTCTACAAGTTAGTAGCTTCCTTTTCTATTTTAATTATAGAAACGTAGGCAAGCTTAAAATAGTTTAACCATGAATCTTCCTTTTTACTACCTTCGAACTACTGTCTCTCTTCTATCCTGTTTATGTAAAGGGAATATCAATAGCAGATTTACTTGCATAAGCGTTATGTAATGCTGTTATCGTGTAGTTAAAGTGAAGGAACAGTCCCATGGTAATTCTCCTCACTCAATTCTGCCATTTAAATTAAAAAAAAAAAATTAAAATTACTGAATTTCAGGGTAGTTTCCTGTCTCCTAAAATGTTAGAGTTTTAGACAGCTGCCTGCCTGGTTCTTGTAACACCCTTGGTTAGAAAATGACCAGATACCCCAAAGTCATGCACGAAACAAAGTTTATTGAGGAAGAGAAGGGTAGGTTTACAGAGTAGGAGCAAGCTTATGGGCTTAGAGCACAAGATACTTCACTATAGACAGCAAATGGGCCTTCCTTGCCAGGGCAGGTAGGCAAAGAGATAAGGGTTATGGCTGGCATGGTTCTCTTTCATGCTTCTGGGTCAGGTGTGTCTCATGGTTTTAGGAACCAGAGTCTTACTGTGCATGTGGACCTCCCATCTGAGAGCTCATTGGGGTGTGTGGACCATGGGATAATTAGTTTAAGGCTGTTCTAGGTCACCCCCAAGACTGTGGTACCTGTTGTTAGGCTAAGTTCTGATTGGTAGTTTGATAGGGTATTCCCCTCCTCTCTAGATGTGAGCAAGCACTTTGGACAAAATAAAGGTGGGCACACCGAAATGGGGGCCCCATCCTTTTCCCTGGGAGAGCCGTTCCTGCCTTTTAACAAAATGATTTTAAGCAGTTTAGAAATTTAAGTTTTATTTATCTTTTTCTTTTTTCAGTTGATTACCGACATAGTGAAACCAGTGCAACAGCTCTGATGGTTGCTGCAGGACGAGGTTTTGCAAGTCAAGTAGAGCAGTTAATTAGTATGGGAGCCAATGTCCATAGTAAAGCATCAAATGGCTGGTAATTTTAAACTGCATCCATGCTTGGTATATCTTTGTAAGCTACACATGCCTTTTTTGATTTCTTATGCTTATCTTATGCTGGTACATCTCAATTGGGTGAATAAATAATTTTGAGTGGCTAGTTTTGGAACATTATTTCTTTGTGTTAATTTTGTATATCTTTGAATTTGGCAGGATGGCATTAGATTGGGCTAAACACTTTGGGCAGACTGAAATTGTGGATCTTCTTGAATCTTACAGGTAAAACTTCATATGATTTTTAAGTAATCCTATCTTTGTTTTATAAAGAGCTTAGTCATGTAAATTATGAAATGCACAAATAATATGCTATTTATAGCCTCTTATCCAGAGATTTTTTTTTTTAATTCTTTTTTTTTTTTAGATGCTTCTGAGAGGTGGAGATTTTTCTTTTGTGATTCTAAGGAATTTTCCATCTGGTTTTTTTTGTGTTGCTAATGAGATTTACCATGTCATAATATTTACCTTTTTATACATTTTTTTAAAAATCAAAAGGGGGGATTTCTAGTTAAATACATCATAAGTATTTATCTCTGCATTTTCCTATAACCTTACTAAAATGATAATCAGAAAGGATGGAGGATATTAACTTATTTTTGAATGAAAGATAGGCAATTAATTGATAAGTCGACTTAGCAGAACAGGATAACTCACAGTGCAAATGAGAAACAAGCTCATTTTAGGTTTGGAACTCCAGTATAAGAATATCGGGTCTGCAGCCTTCATGCTGATTTTGTGAGGACTTTTTTTGCTTATCTGTGGTGTGTCAGGATTGGGCCTTTTTTTCCCTGCTAATCAGTTTCTGTTAGGCTTAAACTTTACAGACTAAAAGTTGAGGTACCATTCACTCACTTCTTCTGCTGTCTGCTGGCACCTTTTCTTGTTTGACATTTATGTTCTTGGGTAGAAAACTTGAAAATTTCTTTACTGGAAAAATAGACCAGGTTTAGAGAAAAGATTGAGAATTATAAGCAATTTTCCCTTCCTTCAATGAGATGACTAGATTAGGTAACTCATAAGTTAAAATGTATTAGAACATTGGTCATTTAAAAACCTAAAAAAAGTTTTATTTGATGTGAGTTTTTATGCTAAATTCTATATAAGTAGTGTCAGACATTAGAAGAAATAAATGTGTGACATTAGTTGTGTCATTGAGTCTCAAAATTCTTGGTAGATCCGGATGCTATTTCAGATATTGTGGGTTTTGTTGTCATTTCAGTGATGGCACCCAGAACTTGGGTATCCTTTTAGTACTAATAGATTGAATGTTCTAGACATTCTTATGATAAGTAAATCTCAGACACCACAGATTACCAAGTAAAGCAGTTACCTGGATAAAAACTAGTCTTTTTATTTCATGGATTGTGACATTATCAATTATAAATTTCAAATGTTGAAAATAAAGTATATTATTTGCTAGATTATTGATAATTGATATCTAAAGTTTATAGCTTTAAATAGAGAATACAGTGTCTTCTTTGTTTACTTACATTTAAGAAACAATATACCTAGAATGTTTTGAAGTGGTTTTGAGTGTTGGGTGTAGTGGCTCATGCCTGTAATTCTAGAATTACAGAATTTGGAAGGCTGAGGCTGGAAGGTTACCCGAGGCCAGGAGCTTAAGATCAGCCTGAGCAGCATAGTGAGACCATCTCTACAAAAATTTTTTTAAAAAATTAGCCAAGTGCGATACCTGTAGTCCTAGTTACTTGGAAGCCTGCACCAAGAGGATTGCTTGAGCCCAGAAGTTTGAGGTTGCAGTGCACTATGATGATACTCTAGTCTAGGTGACAGAGCAAGACCCTGTCTCATTAAAAAAAAAAGAAGAAAGTGGATTTTGAACTTCAAAATCCTAATGATGTTGAATATTAAAATGCAGCAATTATGAGGTTGTTTAATTTCCCTATTGAGAATAATTGTGTTATTTTTCTGCTAATATTTTTAAGAGTTTGGGCTGAACTAAACTTTCTGGAAATCCTATTTAATTATTAGTGCTGGCAGTAGTCTATACTTTTATATATAGGATAAAGAAACAAGGGATTATTTCAGTAATTTATGCTGATTCTGGCTTTTGGAAAGTAGTAGAATCAACAACTCATTTTTAGTGTAGAATTATTCAATAGTCATGTTAAGCTGGTATCTAGTGAGTTTTTTTTTTTTTTTTAAATGGGGACTAATCATTAGAATATTGTTTGTAATAGTGAACAACTGTTTTTTGAGACAGAGTCTCACTGTGTCACCCTGAGTAGAGTAGAGTGCTATGACATCATAGTTCACAGCAACCTCAAACTCTTGGGCTCAAGTGATCATCTTACTTCAGCTTTCTAAGTAGCTGGGACTACAGGTACCTTCCATGACAAATGGCTTCTTTTTTCTGTTTTTAGTACAGATGGGGGTCTTGCTTTTACTCAGGCTGGTCTCAAACACCTGAGCTCTAGCAGTCTACCCACATCAGTCCCAAAGTAGGATTGCAGGCATAAGCCATTGTGCCCAGCTATAATAGTGAACAATTAAAAGTAACCTATAATGAAAATGTAAATGATGACCAAAAGTTTATGGTTTTTAACAATTTTATTGAGATATAATTCACATGCCATGTAATTCACCCATTTAATTGTGCACAGTTCAATGATTTGTTTGTTCACAAACTTTTACAATCATCACCATAGTTAATTTCACTATAGTTTCATCACCACAAAAAAGAAACCAGTCCCCATTAGCTGTTACTCCTTATTACCTCCCAGCCCTCCTAGCGCTAATCTACTTCCTGTTGGTGCAGATTTGTCTGTTCTGGATAAATTACATAAATGGATTCATGTGGCTTAAAGTTTCATCCATGCAGTAGCATTTCTTTTTTTAATTTATGACTGAATGATACTTTGTTCTGTGGATATATGTTGTTTATACATCAGCCAATTGACGAACATTTGAGTTGTTTCCATTTTTTGACTATTATAAATAATAATTGTGTGAACATTTGTGTACACATTTTTATGTGGATTTTTTTTTATTTCTTATGTATATGCACCTAGGAGTGGAATTGCTGGGGCATATGGTAACTATATGTTTAACCTTTTGAAGAACAGGTACATTGTTTTCTAAAGTGGTTTTACCATTTTACTTTCCTACCAGCAACATAAGAGGGTTCCTATTTCTCCACGCCCTTTCCAACACTTGTTATTATCATTTTTTTTTTTTTATTGTAACAACATAAAGAGGGTTCCGATTTCTCCACACTCTTTCCAACACTCGTTATCGTTTTTTTTTTTTTTAATTGTAATCATCCAGTGAGTATGAAGTGGTGTTTCAAGGTGGTTTTGATTTGTATTTTCCTGATGACAATTTTCCTAATGATGTTGAACTAGTATTTTCCTAGTGATGTTGAACATTTTCCTAGTGATGTTTCCTAGTATTTTCCTAATGATGTTGAACATCTTTTCATGTGCTTCTAGGCCATTTGTATATTTACATTGGAGAATTATCTTCAGATTGTGTTTTTCTAAATCACTCATTACCAAATTTTATTTTGAATAGTGGGCACCCTAACCAAAACATGAATTATGTTATAGCTAGGACATTAAGTGTCACTTAACTCTTTTTAAGTATGTATTAGAAATTTAAAGAGGGACATAAATGGAATCATTGGTCTTTAAGAGTGACTCTTTTTAATGGTAATTGATTTGTTTTTTTGTTTTTTTTTTTTTTTTTTCCAAAGTGCTTCACTGGAATTCGGAAATCTAGATGAAAGTTCTCTGGTTCAAACAAATGGGAGTGACCTCAGTGCTGAAGATAGAGAGCTCCTGAAAGCTTATCATCATAGTTTTGATGATGAAAAAGTAGACTTGGATTTGATCATGCATCTTCTATACAATATCTGCCATAGCTGTGATGCTGGTAAATACTGTCTCAGAGAACTGAAACAAATATAAATTTTGATTTAAAAATTAATCTTCTATATACATTTTTATATAATTGCATTGATAGTAATATGTGAATAATCTTGTATCATGAGTATGATAGTGTACCAGTACTTGAAAGCACATAGTTTCTTACAGTGATTTCTGTTGATTGCCTGTGATTTTACAATGAAATTTAGCATTAAGAACTTATTCTTCCCCAAGGTGCGATATTAATTTTCCTACCTGGATATGATGAAATTGTTGGACTGAGGGATCGCATCCTGTTTGATGACAAGCGGTTTGCTGATAATACTCACAGGTAAAAGCTAGTTTTATATTTGTTGCTTAAAATAACAAACAGGTACTATAGTATATCTTCTCTTTCAATTATCAACAGATATCAAGTCTTCATGCTTCATTCAAATATGCAAACATCCGATCAAAAGAAGGTGTTAAAAAACCCACCTGCAGGTGTTCGAAAAATAGTAAGCTTCATAAAATCTTCTTTTTAAAATTTTTATTAGTCATTGATTCTGTTTGCATAGTAACTTTAAAGTGATATCCCATTGCAGATCCTTTCCACCAATATTGCTGAAACCAGCATCACAGTCAATGATGTTGTCTTTGTTATTGATTCTGGTAAGGTAAAAGAGGTATGCATGGTTACTTTGTACTTTTTATTAAATAAAGGTTAAGTAACATTCCAATAAATGGTTTTATTAATATACCGTATATACTCGAGTATAAGCCAAGTTTTTTCGGCACAAAATTTGTGCCGAAAAACCCGAACTCGGCACAAATTTTGTGCCAAAAAATCTTGGCTTATACTGGAGTATATACAGTAATTCACTTTAATGGAAAATTTCTGCTTATACATGAATTTAGTATAGTAAATGATGATTTCTCTAAAGTGACGAATCTACTTTAAATAATTGCATATATAGAATCAGTTGTTATTTTAACAAATGGTACAAAAAGGTTGGCTAGAGTTCACTAAATACTAGTAAGAATATTAAGTTAAGGATTTGGCTAGTGATAGTGAAAATTTTGTCACATAGTGTGGGAATTTGATTGCATATTTTGTGTGTTTTTTTCCTACATGTGGGCATAGATCATATTTTTCTTGTTCTTTGTTATACCTTCAGTGCCTCATATGTAGTAGATGTTCAAAAAGTATTTGGTTCAGTAGAACCCCGCTGAAAGAAAGCAAAAAATGTATAAATGATGGGTCAACAGACAGCAGAGAGATTGGTTTCCCACCTGTTTTTGTTTTTAAAAAAAAAAAAAAAAAAAAAAAGTTTTGGACCTGGTGTGGTGTCCCATGTCTGTAATCATAGCAGTCTGGGAGGCCAAGACAGGTGGATTGCCTGAGCTTGGGAGTTTGAGACCAGCCTGAGCAAGAGTGAAACCCCATCTCTAAAAAACTAGCCTGGCACCTATAGTCCCAGCTACTCAGGAGGGTGAGGCAAGAGGATTTCTTGAGCCCAAGAATTTGAGGTTGCTGAGAGCTGTGATGCCACAACACTCAATCAAGGGCGACAAAGTGAGACTCTGTCTCCAAAAAACAAACAAAAAAAAGTTTGATTAGAGCACAACCACATCTATTCTTTTACCTTTTATCTGTGACTACTTTCACCCTATGATGGCAGATTAGAGTAATTGTAACAGAGAGCTTCTCAAAGCCTAAACTATGAAGGTCAGTATGCCAACCCTTGATATTAAAAAAAGGTCAGTATTTACACCATTCACTGAAAGAATAAAAATGATAGAGGTTATTGATTTTTTTTCAAAGGAAGAGATATTATTTTGTTATGGTAAGCAAATTTCAACTGTTTCTTGGATATAATTGGTCATTTTTAATGTAAAAAATTGCTTTATAATTTTTTCAATGTAATTTTAAGGACTGTTTTATAGAAAATAAAATTTTGTTTGGCTGTGTACATTATAGTTGGGTACTATAAAAGTGGGATAAATCATAATTTCTTATGACAAGACTGTAATGAGTATTATCACTAAAAATCTGAATGGTGGCTTGGCATTTATAGCTCAGCGGCTAGGGTGCCAGCCATGTACACCAGAGCTGGCGGGTTCGAATCCAGTCTGGGCCTGCAAAACAACAGTGACAACTACAACCAAAAAATAGCTGGGCATTGTGGCAGGCGCCTGTAGACCCAGCTACTTGGGAGGCTGAGGCAAGAGAATTGATTAAGTCTAAGAGTTTGAGGTTGCTGTGAACTGGGACGCCACAGTACTCTACCGAGGGCGACATAGTAAGACTTGGTCTCAAATGAAAAAAATCTGAATGGTGAGCTGATGAAAATTCAGATTTTATTGCCCTAAAATTATCTGATTATCTAAAGCAAACAAAATGAACTTTCACTATTTTGGAAATTAATTCCTTCAGGTGTTATTTATCAAGTATACCATGGTTTAAACATGAGTAATGTCAAAAGTTATTTTATATACAAAACTTACAAATGTTAACATTTTTTAAAAAATGAAATAAGTACCATATTTTCTAAAATTGTATAATTAGGGGCGGCACCGTGGCTCAGTGTGTAGGGCACCGGCCCCATATACTGAGGATGGTGGGTTGAAACCCTGCCCTGGCCAGCTAAAATAGCAGTAGCAACTGCAATAAAAAGTAGCCAGGTGTTGTGGCGGGCACCTGTAGTCCCAACTACTCAGGAGACTGAAGCAAGAGAATCACTTAAGCCCTAGAGTTGGAGGTTGCCGTGAATTGAGACACCGTGGCACTCTACTGAGGGCAACAGAGTGAGACACTGTCTCAAAAAAAAAAAAAAAAAAAAAAAAAAAAAAAATTAATTAATTAAAATGTTATGAGGACATGTTTATTTGTTTTGTGTAGTTAAATTTTATTAAAGGAAAAGTATAATTAACTGAATTATGTGT
>CAUYPK010102697.1:0-43090 GCA_963574355.1 Loris lydekkerianus
GCTATTTGTTTGTGCATGGGATCTTGTGCTGTGTCTGCCCCATTGATCCTTGGGGGAGTTGATCTACTCTGATTATTCATATTGCCAGAGTTTTTCTGTTGATTTTGCCTCATGATTGTTTTTCACCATTGCCTCTGGCCAGAAGGTGTCTCCCCAAGAATAGACCCCAGTGGGGTCACTCTATTGTTGCTGGATTTTTGTAGGGAGTGACCCTGTGTAGTTTCTCTAGGGCTGTCCCATCCATGGAGTTCTGGTTGTGGAAGCAGCTCTGGAGTGTGACACATCCAGATCCAGCAACGTGGTAGGAGGTGTTGTGCACGGTTCAGGGAGTATCTGGCACCCAGTGACTTTGGCAGAGAGAGCCCAAGGCTCCAGCAGTCTCTGGCCAGGAGAAGGACTCTGTGCAGAGGCAGAGAGGGCTCCGGAGGGCATGCGGCTACCAGAGTCCCTGGCCAGATGAGGGGGCTTGTGTGGAGTCAGGGAGTGTATAGGAGGGAGGATGCAGGGTTGTGCGGCTCCCGTAGTTCCTGGTCAGGTCATGTGGAGGCCCAGTGGGCACGGGTCACAGGTCGGGGGTTGCGGCGTAGCTCTTATGGAGTGGTCATTTCATTTCTTAATGCTACTTTTTGACAGTATTTATTTAATAATGCTTGGAGTCATAGATTGTTTTCATGTATTTCCTTGTTAGAAAGTGTCTCATTTTCTATCTTTGAATTCATTTCTTTATGATCCTTTTTTCTTTTTTAATTTTTTTTGAAGATAGCATCTTGCTCTGTCCCTTAGGCTGGAGTGCACTGGCAGTATCATAACTCACTGAAATCTCAGACTTCTGGGCTGTATCAATCCTTCTGCCTCTGCCTCCCATGCACCACAACCCCCAGAAAAGGGTTTTTCTATTTTTTGTAGAAGTGGAGTCTTGTCCTTGCTCGGGCTGCTCTTGAACTCCTGGCTTTGAGCAATCCTGTTACCTTGGCCTCCCAGAGTGCTGGGATTACAGGCATGAGACCCTGCATCTGGCCCTCTTCATGATACTTTCTTTCTATCAGTGACTGTCACTAGTTCATCTTTCACCTACTTTGGGGTGTGTGTAGGAAGTGGGTGGGTAGGAAAGTACATTCTCAGATTCATGTTAGACATTTGTTCTGCAAAAGATGCATTAGGTATCAGATATTTTCTGAAGTCTTACTCTATATTAAGTGATATTGGGGTAACAAAACATAAGCATCTTTTCTCTCAATGGTTCATGATTTTATTTGTGCAGATAAAAGATAATTAATGACACATGAGATCATGTAAGGAAGGTCAGGTGCACAGCTATGAAACTGTGCACTGTCACATCTCAGAGGAAGGGAAACTCCCAGCAAGGGGACCATGGGGAATGATGGCCAAGCCCCAGGGCAGCCTTCCAAGGCCCCTCCTTCCTTCCAATGCCCCACTTTCCTGTCAAGGCCCCTCCTTCCTGTCAAGGCCCCTCCTTCCTGCCAAGGCCCCTCCTTCTTGTTAAGGCCCCTCCTTCCTGCCCTGGTTTCCAGAGTTGTCAGTGTCTCCCCATCTCCTGGTGCTTCCATTGTATTTAAGCCAGTTATTATCATCTATTGGTCTTTCTCTGTCTATTCTCCCTTCCTTTGCTCCCTCCTGGCGAAGGCAGTGACATTTAGGTTGCTCAACTTTGTATCTCTGCTGCTTGGCACATAAGGACCTAATCCAGTCCTTGGCATGTAATGCCCTCATCCAAATAGTGGTTAAAAAAACCTGAAGTCTAGAGCCCTCAGTGTTCCCAAGAAGTGCACTACATATGCAATATAAAATTTTCTAGTATCTAAACTAATAGAAGTAAAAATAGATGACATTAATTTTCATAATGTTTTCTTCAACCTGGTGTATCCCAAGTATTATCCATCTCCACATGTATCCGTGTAATAATTATCAATGAGATATTTCATTTTCTCTGTAATAATTCTTCATGGTTTGGAGTATGTTGTATGGCACAGCACATCTCAATTCAGACTAGCCACATTCTGAGTGCTTGATAACCACACGTGGCTGGTGGCTTCCATTGTGGACATTTCCATGGGCTGCTCAGCCTCATTTGGGAATCTAATGGTGGGATCCGTGGTCTGGAACTTTGACCTCCCAGCCAGTAGAACCCTCACCAAGGACTCCGTAGCTCCTCTTTAGTGCCCAGCTGTTGACATCTGGGTGTCTGGTCAAATGTCACAATGGGCCCCTTAACTTCAGGTGTGTCCTCATCTTCTTTTTTGACTCCATTATTTCCTTCCTTCTTAGGAGTTTTGCTTGTGTTTTGGGCCTTGGTTCTGGTAAAGGTCACAGCTAGAGATAAGATTGGCTATACGTGCATGAGTAGACAGACAGTTGTGCATAAAAGTGATATAATTATAGCAAAGAGAAAAATAAACCAGGAAAAAGGCTAGTGAAACAGGTAATGTAGCATCCTAGATTAGCATTTTCAATATATGTTTTCAAATTGTTCAAACTGTATGATTTCCAAATGATATTTAGAGATATTCTAAGTATCAATCATCGGTTTGTTTTGCAGTTGTACTTGTGTTAGTGGTACCATTCTTTTTATCTCAGTGGGCATTTTTATCGTAATTATCACAACACTTTTTTTTTTTTTTTTTTTTTTTTTGAGACACAGTCTCACTCTGTTGCCCCAGGCCAGAGCGCCTTGGTGTCAGAGCTCACAGCAACCTCAAATGTATGGGCTCAAGCAATCCTCTTGCTTGGACCTCTTGAGTTGCTGGGTTCATAAAGCCCAACTAGTTTACTTTTAGTAGAGACAGGGTTTCACTCTTTCTCAGGCTGGTCTTGAAGTCCTGAGCTCAAGCAATCCACCTGCTTCAGCCACCCAGAGTGCTGGGATTACAGGCGAGAGCTGCTGTACTCAGCCTCTTAGAACACATTTTTGATGGCTCAGGGTTTTTTGTAGTTGGCTTCAGTTACCAGGAGAGAGAGAAATAATTGACAATGAAAGCTCAGGACTGGTGGCAGACATCAGAACACGCTGGTGCAAACCAACCTGGGTGCTGGGCAGGGACTGGCCAGAACCGAGACTTCAGCAGTTGTCTGGTCTCCAAGCATTCTGTTCCCTGGATGTGGCCATTATGTCTTGTTCATATCATGATCCACAGGGAAAAGGTTATGCATGGACCCCTAGGACTGTAACAAGCTCAGAGTTTCATTCTTATGGTGAAAATTCTAGGCTGGAACTCACTGTGTGGTTAGGCTGGCAAGTGCCAGTCAGTGGTCAGGTGTGATGCTCTCACTGTGTGGTCAAGATGGTACATGCCAGTCAGTGATCAGGTGTGAAGCTCTCACTGTCAGTCAGTGATCAGATGTGAAGCTCTCACTGTGTGGTCAGGATAGCATGTGTCAGTCAGTGGTCAGGTGAGATGCCCTCACTTGTGTGGTCAGGATGGCACGAGGCACTCAGTGGTCAGGTGTGATGCTCTCACCGTGTGGTCAGGAGGGCACGAGGCAGTCAGTGGTCAGGTGTGATGCTCTCACTGTGTGGTTAGGATGGCACGTGGCAGTCAGTTGTCACGGGTGTTGCTTTTAGGTCATTTAAAGCAAGGTAGACACTTATTTGGTAACAGCAGTGATAATGTGTATTTCAAGAAAATAAAAATGAAGCTCTTTTTGGGTATTATAATAATAGATTTTGAACAACAAATCTACTTAAGTATTTCCTTGGGCATCCTCTTGGGTGCAGGATATGGTTAGTTTATGACATTTTTGTGTAAGAAAGAACACCTCTTAACCCAGGGCCCAAGTGTATCTCCGGGGTCGCTGATGACCTAGAGAAGGTCCATCATCTCTCTATGCTGGAGTTGGTGTTTTGTGTATTATTATGAGAAAGGGTTTGCGGGCTGTTTTAGATCCTCAAAAACTTGGAGAAACAAAATGGTTAGAAACCACTGGATTAGAGGATATTACTAAATGGTACCTTTAAAAAGTAATCATTTAAAAAAATAAAAAAAGTAATACTTTTTAAAAATTAAATCATAGCTGTGTACGTTAATGCAATCATGGGGTCCATGCGCTGGTTTTATATACAATTTGAAATATTTTCATCAAACTGATTAACATAGCCTTCCTGGCATTTTCTTAGTTATTGTGTTAAGACACTTATATTCTACATTTAGTAAATTTCATATGTACCCTTGTAAGATGCACCGCAGTTGTGGTCCCACCAATTACCCTCTCTCCACCTATCCTCCCCCTCCCCCCAAATAATTATTTTAATAAAATGTCAATACTAACTTATTGTATCCAAATAATACAATTTCCAGAGCTCCACGTTATGCCTGTTTTTCAAATGAACTGATTTGGTGAAATATTTAGCTCCGAGCATTGTACTTAATCAGTTTCTCATGTCCATTGAGATGTAACAAGGCAGTTCTACTATTGTAAGTTTGTAGCTCACATGCAAAAACTTAGTCTTGCTTTTTTGTCATCTTAGGACCTGTGCCAGCCCCAACAAACCTAAGAATTACTGACGTAACGCCAGAGAGTTTCAGAGGCACTTGGGATCACGGAGCTACAGACGTGTCTCTCTATAGGATAACGTGGGCACCTGCGGGAAGCTCAGATAAGATGGAGGTGGTGTTAACTCCCTTTGGGCTCCCTCTTTCTTTCTTTGTCCCTCTGCTCTCCCCTTCCTGCCCCATTTCATTATAGGGAAGTTTATTTCAGATATGTGTTACTTCTGTTACTAGATAGGCATCCTTTCCTACTGATGACACTTTAGCTCATGGTATTCTTCAGAGTGGGAGGAAGAACATCTGTCTGAAATGATATCGACAAACTGCTATCAAGTGTGTAAGATGTAAGCAGAGGCTTAATTTTGTGTGGATATGTCTCTGTCCTCTTTTTCAAGACCATCCTAAATGGAGATGAAAATACTTTGGTATTTGAAAACCTGAACCCCAACACTCTCTATGAAGTTTCCGTGACTGCCATCTATCCCGATGAGTCGGAGAGCGATGACCTGATTGCCACTGAGCGCACGCGTAGGTGTTCAGTTTTCAAACAGGACATTGATGTTTTAAAGTCAATTTAAGCAAAACTAGAGCTAAAGCTGCGTTAGTAATACTTCCCCCATTTGTTTTCTTTTAGCTCGTCTGATACCCATAACAACACCAGGTAAGAATTTTTGACTTGCATCATTGAGTGAATAAATGCTAAATGAATGGATGAATGAATAAAGGAGGGAAATGCCACAAGGACCTTATGAAATGCTCTAAGCACATTAGTCCTTCTGCTTTTAAATTATAAGGTGTCCATTTGGGCCTCTTATAATAGTACTTTTTTGAAAAGCTTTGTTTTGCTGATGCTTGCTGAGGAATGTATTAATCAACTTGGATTTCCATGATAAGATGTCCATCTGGACGGCTTGAACATCAGAAATTTATATGCTCCTAACTCTGCAGGCTGGGGGTGTAAGATGGCAGTGTTATCTGACGAGGTGCTGGGAGGCCTTCCTTCCTGCTGTCCTTCTGTGTCATCTCGTGTGGAGAGGGAGAGGACTCCCTCATGCCCCCTCTCAGGAGGACCCATCCCACTCCCATGACTTCAGCTAACCCTAATGACCCCCCAAACACCCCATCTTTAAATGCTGTCATATTGGGGGTTAGAGCGTCAACATATTTGGAGGAGGACACAAGCATTCATGCCATACGAAGGAGCCATTTAAGATTCAATGGCCTTGTTTATTAAGGGGTCAAATTTAACTCTCAACCTAGAAGTATATAATTCTCTTGATTTTTATGGGAACTATATATACATGTGTGTCTGTGTATACATTTTTTTCCCCCCGAGGGAGGAAACATTATTCTGTGTTCTTACTCTGTTTTTCCACAATATTCTTTCAGCTCCCAAAAGTGGCCCCCGCAACCTTCAGGTGTACAATGCCACGTCTAACAGCTTGACAGTGAAGTGGGATCCTGCCAGTGGTCGTGTGCAGAAGTACAGAATCATTTATCAGCCTTCATCGGGGGAAGGCAATGAACAAACGGTAATTTGTTTTATAAAAACTGTAATGATAAATTCACCCCATTTTCCCCCAATTCTTCCCCCTTTCAATGTTTAGTTCGTCACACCTGTTATTTTAAGGGATGTAGGGTTTTCTGTACTGGATGAAATCATTGGACTCTTTATCCATCATTCCATCGAAGTGCCCTCGTGGGGATCAGTAGATGCTCTCACAGGTGATGACTTGCTCTTCACAACAGCTTCAAAGCAACGAGCATCTTCTTCACTGCACCCACATTTCACTTAAGAACCATCAGGCCGGGTTATCCAGGAGGCTATCTAGATAGTTGTTGAATCTACACAGATATTTAAAACATCCCTTTAACTTCAGTGCTGAAAGTTTGCTAAATTTACGTATAAAGTTTATTTTCTTTTACTTATTCCATTTTTCCTCTGGTTTTTGTATATCATAGGGAATGTTCTATATTTGTTATTTTCAGATCCAGAAGCCTATTCACCTAATTCATGCTATTTATCATTTTTATATTATCCAAATAAATGGAGGTACCCAAGAAAGGCAGAAGGACTGTAAACTCAACCTGCACATTCGTCTTCCTACTCTCTCACCTTATTTCGTAGGGCCTTTGTCCATTGACCTTCCATACTTTAGTTGTCTGCCTTTGGTCTTTCTCCAACTTTGTGAAGGTTGTGACTAGAACTGGGCATATTGTCCCAAATCAGGAAGTGCTATGGTTTTTTACACAGATAGGATTATGCGTTCAGATTTATTTCAAATATCTCTATTGGTCAGGTCCAGAATTTGGTTGACTTTTTTGTATATAATATTCACTTATATAGCTTTAGAGACACATGCATTATTAACCTCGGGTCCTGTCTTTTACCAGTTTAGAGGTGTTAGCAGAGGTAGAGGCTGGCAGTGATTCAAGCATATGATTAAAAGTCTCTGATACTACATTGTACGTGTGCTTGACAGAATCAGAAACTGTCCCATCCATAGTGTGACTTTTGACTTGGTCTACTGAGGTTTTCATAGCTCAAGTCTTAGGTAGTCTGATGCTTTAGATTGGGAAATTCTTCTGTTTTAGTTAAATTGATTATTAATCATAAACAAAATATCAAATGTAATCAATTGACTTTTACATAAAAATAAGATAAACAAATTAGGTGGACTGATTTTTTTTTTTTTTTTTTTTTGAGACAGGACTCACTCTGTTACCCCAAGCAGAGTGCTGTGATGTCATAGCTCATAGCAACCACAAACTCTGGTGCTCAAGTGATCCTCTTCCCTCAGCCTCCTGAGTAGCTGTGACAACCAGGCACCCACCACAATGCCCAGCTGGTTTTTCTATTTTTAGTACAGATGGAGTTTCACTCTTGCTCAGGCTGGTCTTGAACTCTTGAGCTTAGGTGATCCACCTGCCTTGGCTTCCCAGAGGCTAGGAGAACAGGTGGACTGATATTTTAATTCCAGAAAAGATCTTTTTTTCTATGCTAGGCCAGATTTCTGTAAAACTATGAAGGAAGTGAAGCTTGGCCTCCGTGTATGTCTTCTTGGTGGCACTTAGGCTCTAACAGCTTCTTTTACTGTCCCTTAGTTGTTTGTTATCATTAGAAAAAGTCTCACAGAGCTTGTCCTCTGGAAAGTATTAAACTTCTGAGAGCTTACTATTCTTACGGGTACATGCATTTTAGTGCTAGTCAATGAAATTATCAAGGGCATTAATCCCTAAAGCTAGCTTTTTTTGGAGAGTTAGGTGACAGAAGTAGGTATATAGATACCTTTCTGCTTACTCATAAGACGAGTTCTCTTGAGCAGATGCTTTCAGGCTTGTTATGTATCAGATCTTTATAAAAAGGGCTTCTAGTAATATTGATTCTTTTCTCTCATACCCTCACATATGACATTTATTATAATCAGCCACTGGAGCTCAATTTGCTCATATTGGGGATAACTACAGTAATTCACAGAGGTTTTCTCTGGCATTCAGACCTCCTGAGTGGATGGGTGCTAAGTCAGAAACATCTGGTGTGTACGAGCACTTCCAGCCACCTACATGGCTCATGTGGGCAGCGTGCCATTTTCCTGCGATTTTAATTAGTATGGCATAAACATCGGAATTCAGTAGACTGTTAACAAATCGTACAAATTTTCTTTCAACAAGATAGCTAGATGGCCTTAAGCAATGAATAAAAAACTTCAAACTCCATAATTGGAAGCGATTAAAAAGTTTCATACCACGAGGCTAGGATCACGGAGACCCTGGGGAACCCCTGCCTGAATGTGGCCTGGCAAAGGGTCTGGTCACGTCGTCGTAACACAGCTAACGCTGTCAGAGTGACAGTGTTTTAGGGGAAACACCAAGAGCTTTAGATCTTTTGCTGAATCATTTTAATGTGCTTCTAAAGCAAATAGAAAACATCTGGAAACAAGTAAGAGTAATACCGAATGGTGTGGAGACTCTGAAATTACGCAATTCCTCAGTGTCTTAAAGTCCCTTTGTAACCTACTTATGATGAGTGCCTTTTTTTTGAAGAGTGCTATGAAATGTGTTTTGGATGAAATTTTGCAGTGCCGGCGGCCAACAAGTTGAAATATCTTTTTGAGGTCACCAGTTTAAAGCTTGGAATCCTTTTTATGATGCGAAGTGCATATTTCACATTTGAAATGATCCCATGAGATATATTTTAAGCATTCTCTGTGGGCTGATGGCGGAACGTGGCATGGGTCTCACATGGCTGCCCTGGAGAAAGCACTTTTTCTAACCCGTTAGTGAGATGGAAAGAACAAGGCCAGTAAGACTCATCAAGACCTGTTTTACCCAAGACCACAATAGGAGGACGACAGAACAGTGTGGTCCTGCAGAAGCTGAAGCCCAACACACCTTACACAATCACTGTGTCCTCTCTCTATCCCGACGGTGAAGGAGGTCGGATGACGGGGCGAGGAAAGACCAGTAAGTGAAACCAGAGTTCCCGTAGCTACTGTAAATAACTCTTGCTGCAATGGATCCCTAGCTGTATCTGGAAAAACTGGGGTGATGCAAAGTTCTACTGATCTTTTAAATTCATTTTAAAAATGGTATTTTTAAACATCCTTGCTGGGAATTATCTGTTTATGGAGAAAGACTTTTTTCCTAGGGTAAAAAAGTCCTTTGAGGCCAAGTATCTTCTGGATAGGTGTGGCACCCTAGGAGACTGTGTGTGTGCCCTTGATTCGTTATTTCCACAGATGTTTGTGGGGTGCCTGGGAGATGTTAATGAACCTGTGTTTCATGTGTGCCTGGTTGTTAGAACGATACTGTGACGTGATCTCTGTGCATTTCAGAACCTCTGAACACTGTGAGGAACCTGAGAGTGTATGACCCTTCTACCAGCACCTTGAATGTGCGCTGGGACCACGCGGATGGAACTCCTCGGCAGTACAAGCTCTTCTATGCACCGACAGCAGGTGGTCCAGAGGAACTGGTAACTATTTCCTATAGTGAAAAATGATAGTTTGTTTAAACTGTAGCCAAGTGATTTAAAAGTTGAACTTGAGGTGTGAATCAATTCGCTTTAGAGTTGAAGTTTATATTCCTTTAATAGGACTCAGCAGAGGGTAAATAGTTGGTGCCTTTGAGCCTAGGTAGCAGAGAGGTGGTGGGATTGGGGCAGGAAGAAGTGGTTGTTCCAGGAAGTTGTAGAGGGGGAGAACGGGGGAGTGTAGGTACAGAGAAACACAACATCACATCCCAATATTACACAGCTTGCTTCGTGACTTGGTCTTGAAATGGTTTTGTATTGTTTGAAATATTATTTCTTTTGTAAGTTTTCAAATCAAATGCTTTATGTTTTATTAAAATCTTTAGGTACCAATCCCTGGGAATACCAATTATGCCATTCTTAGGAACCTGCAGCCGGATACCGCATACACCGTCACGGTAGTTCCTGTGTATGCCGACAGCGAGGGGGGCCGCACATCAGATACTGGAAGGACTTGTAAGTCAAAAAGCTGAAACATCAAGTTTTTGTCGTAATTTTTGCTTTTCATTGTGGGGACCATATGGACTCACTAAAGAAAGTTAAGAAATTCAGAATGATGGAATTAAAAGCACAATAATTAAACCTATCGTTCATCTCCCAAACATTATCTAGTGTTAACATTTGGGTATGTGAAATGACACTTTCCTAATGGCATTCTTCTTCTGAAATGACAATCTCAGGATTTGTGGATGGGTGCGTCATCGTTGGTCTGCCACTTGAGACATTCTCTTTCACTGACAGAAATCCATTGAGTTTTACTTTGTGCCTTATAAATCATGTAAAGTGACACTTGTAATTGGCTTGCATAGTGCAAAATGTTGGAAATCTGTTCATCACATTACTTGGTTGCATATTCCTCTGGTTTGCTGAAGTGCTTTTTTGGTCTTAAAAATCAATGCTTTTATTTGAGAAACCAGTTTATAGTGGACTTACAGTTTTTTGAAGTATTGCTTAAAGAGTGTGTGCAGATTCATAAAGATTTCTTCTGCTTTAAAAATATACTTGACAGATGGTTAACAGTGAGCATGCCTGCATGTCTTCCTTTGGCAAACAATTAGTGGTCTAGGACAGGGGTGGCGAACACGCGGCTAGAGCTGCATGCGGCTCCCGGCCAAAATGAATTTCAGCTCTTTGCCTCTTATCATTATTTTGTATACTGTGGCTCTTTGCCAAGTTTGTATTTTGTTATGCTGCTTCTGAGGAGGGACCTCTGAGGAGCGATCTAGATCCTAGACTCTAGGAGATGGGGTTATTGTCTAAATTAGAGTTTGAGGTTAGTATGTAGAATTAATTTGTAGATTTTTAAAAAATCTACAGGGACAGTTAATTGAGAACTATTTCCACCTCCTTTTGCTTTTTCTCTTAATCACAGAAAATGTGGCGTAGATATTTGTTGAGGGGAGAAGGACTGAGTGATGGGAACCCGCTGACGGAGTTAGATTTTACTCCCAAGGCTGACTCTGACCATCTTTCTTCTCCCTCTCTCCATTGACCTATGTTAGAGAATGAAGTTCCTTTTCATATTTATTTTGCCTCCTCTCATGTCCCTCCTTTTATGGCCAATCCAATTCTCCTGTTTTTACCAGCTTGTTTTTATTGAAAACAATGTTGCTTCCATGTAGACAAAGGCAGTAGTTGCTAATGTTCACTAGATTTGGATTTGGAGACTTTTAATCAGTGTTTGTGTGTAGGTAATTGGGAATTTTGTAAGGGCAGGCATAGTGTTTTATCCTATTTCAGAGTGTAAGTTCTGGAAAAGGGATAAGAAAAGTTTGACTCTTAAATAGATTTAAAACATAGATGTTCGCTTTCATTTCCTCAGTGGTGAGAGGGCTGGCGAGAAATGTCCAGGTGTACAATCCGACACCCAACAGCCTGGATGTCCGCTGGGACCCTGCGCCGGGGCCTGTGCAGCAGTACAGTATTAAGTATTCCCCTGTGGCTGGCACGAGACCCTCAGAATCTGTAAGTAATTTTGTCATGGAAGCTGCGTTTCCTGATGAATGTGGTAGTTACTTGTTTCTGTCATCTTGGCAGCATTGGTGAGCACAAGCCACAAACATGCCCGCGTCTCGTCCTTAAATCATTGTTTCTGATGCATTAAGGTAGATGTATCAATTATAGGATTAGAATAAAAAGAGTATCTTGGGAAAATGTAAATTACTGTATGCATTAAAAACCCTAGTAATAAATATGAATTATTGTTAGAGTTTATCAATATGGGTTTTTGTTGTGAAATATAAGTGTCTTTGCTTTGGAAATATCTTACAGTTTACCTTCACTGGCTCTTACGGATTGTTTAATCTATCTTTACTTCACAATGTTACTTAGTTTTGTAAGTAGATTAGCAATTTAAAAATCGAAAATTATTCATTTGAATAAGGAGAGTATCAGAAAGTATCCAGAAACTAGGATAGTGCTTTCCTAAGGAAAAGGACATTTATAAATTAATTTAACTTCCAAGTCTTTGCAAAAGTAAGCAAAGACAAAAAACAAACAAATGATAAGCAATACTTTTTTGTTTGTTTTCTTTGAGAATATTGATTTTCATGTCCCTGCGTATGGGAGGATATAATCTGACAACTTTACCCTTATCCGTTGCATAGAGGCTTCATGTCAACACAAAAATCTCTCCCCTCCAGTCTGGGAATGCTTCTCCTATGTACCTGTAACATGCAGTTTGTTCTTTTGGTAAATAACATGAGCCCTAGATATTGTATTTAGGAATCTTTGTTGTAAACGTAAATGGAGATAATTGAAACTACTAAGGGTCAAGGATGAACTAATTTCCCTTAGAGAGGGAATTCGTGAGGATAAATTGAGTCTAAGGGTGTGGTCTGGGTAGGTCTCCTGGCTTCTGATGTGTCCAGGCTCAACCTCTTATTATATATATTACTGAGTTAACTAAGCAAAGACTTGGTAAGCATTTGGGTTGTCATCAGGCAGAATTTGGCCTCCCCCCACCCCCCCACAGATCGTGGTGCCAGGAAATAGCCGCTCGGTGCACTTGGAGCAGCTGACCCCAGACACCCTCTACTCCGTGGACATTGTGGCTGTCTACTCAGATGGAGAGGGGAATCCCAGCCCTGCCCAGGGCCGAACGCGTGAGGCAGAAATCCTTTCTCCATCCCTTCCCCGCGTAGCTAGATTGGCAGGGCCCATCCGAGTGAGTGAGGGTGGGAGGCCGGTGGTGATGGAGGGTTCAGGGAGCTTTCCCCGGTGTGCAGGCGGGGTGGACCCTGTCTGGGCTTCTGCACAACCACGTCTCAGGCTGGAGCTTTGGGTCCATGGCTGTACTTTGTGCCCAGTGAATTTCATTCAGTTGTTTTCTCGCCTGGGACCTAAATCGAGAAGGAGCTTTCTTCCGTCTTCTGCCCTGGGGTGAATCTTATCACCAAATGTACACTTTGGAAATGTGAGGGCTCGGCCTCTGTGTTTCACTAAGTGGACGTGGTCATAGAGATTAAAAGAATCCCCTTTTTTCCCAGTCGGTATGTTTCGGGTTACATCTAACTTTGGGTGCTGAAAGTTCAACATGTGATGTAGCTCTGAGCCCTTTATACTGTTTATGATTTCACATTAGAACTGTAGAAGATGTGCCTTTTATCATAAACAAGTAAAAATCATAGTGAATGGGGGACACCTGCGCGCAGCTTCCTTCATCCCACTGGGTCCCGCTGGCAGTCAGGAATCACACTCTGCTGGATTTTATTCATTTAGTTCCACGGAGTGGACCACGGAATCTGAGAGTGTCTGGGGAGACGACCAACAGCCTCTCTGTCACCTGGGATCACGCTGACGGGCCGGTTCGGCAGTACAGGATCATCTATTCCCCGACTGTCGGGGACCCCATTGATGAATATGTGAGTCTTACACTCCTGCATTAGCACATTTATAACCCTGGCTGTTGCAGGGGAAGAAGTTAAACTTCACCTTTAGAAGAATGTTATGATAGAGCTGATGCTTGACTTTTCCTATGACAGTTGCATTTTATGACTTTCTCTGCCATGAAATTGGGACCAGCAAAATGTCCCTAGTCTGGCCTCTCACACCACAGAGAAGCTATGTCCCTGGGCTTATTTTTATCATAAAATCAGATAGAAAAACCATCATATGTCATGATTACCTGCATATTTGCAGCTACCTAATTATACCATAGAAACTAACTCTGGTGAAATACGTGTATGATACCTATTAGTCTGGAATATCCAAGTTAATGCTCATATAATATGATTATCCAAATCCGACCTTTTCTTCAACTCTCATTCCTCTACAAAGTCTCCCTTAAATACTCCAGAGCTAATTGATTTCTCTTTTCTCTCTAAATGTGATGTTTTGTGGTGCACTTTAGTTTTATTATTATTTTTGTTTGTTGTTGCAGTTTGGCCGGGACTGGGTTTGAACCCGCCACCCTTGGTATATGGGTCTGGTACCCTATGCACTTTAGTTTTAGAATCAATGTACATATTCTTTTCTGTTAGCTGCAAACTTTCTGAGTGTGTTACTTGGTCTATCCAAACCAGACACCAGGTTCTGGAGACTTCATCACAGCCCGTAGCCCTCGCTATGTATAGAAAAACTTACCACTTGATTTGAAATGTATTGTTTAACAGCTATAACAGATTCATGGAAGAATATACAGAATGTTGATTATAAAGGAGTTAGGTCTGTGGTTTGCCATCTTTGTACCACATACATCTTTGTAGGTCATTTCTCCCCCACTATGAACCTCATGTGATTAAATATCTCATCTATTTAAACTTAATACAGTAACCTTTAATTAAACTCTCCATTTTTATTAATAAGAAACACATGTAATTGGCAATCATCGTTTCTGATCACAGTGAGATAAACTGTACTACAATGGTTAGTTTCCCAAAGCAGAGAAGCTCACGGTTACTGTTTGTTCAGCCTCGCTGTGGATGAATATGCAATTTCCCCTTGCTTTCTGAAAGCATTCAAAATACAGTTTCTCCTTTGTAATTATGGGGCTCCAGGCTGAGACTCGCCAGCCTAGCTGATCCATGTTATTCATAGAAGTGAAGCGTAGGTTTGCAGGAGAGATGGGGAGATGTCTGGTTCATTTCCTCTTCGAGGACATAGTTGAGTATAGTCTTCATTTCCCTTTTTCCATCTAATTCGTATCAGCCAAGCTGACATTGTTGAGGGCAGAAACTGAATTTGTTTTTTCTCACCAGTGGACTTCCAGCCCCCGGTGCCACGGCTGGTCCACAGCAGGTGCTGGGCACACATCTGTACATGGAAGCGTAATACTTAAAGATGAGAGATGGAGGACAAAGATGTATGGGTGATGCTCAGGTGTTGTAGGTGCAATCACCTTTAATCCTCACTGTTTCCTTCAGAGAGATTAAGTTCCATAGCTGCTGAGTGGCTGATCTGGGATTCAAGCCCAGGTCTGAGTCTAAAACCATTCTCCCATGCTGCACAGAAGCAGCTCAGATGGTGTGCCTTGCCACGAGTATTGTGCAACAAAAAGAAAATATAAAGAAACTATTACACGTTTATGGGAATATATAAAAGAATATTATCTTTTAATCTAAAAATCCTCAAGAGGGTAATAAATTTGTGATTTAACTTCCTCTATAGACCACAGTCCCGGGCAGAAGGAACAATGTAATACTGCAGCCTCTGCAATCTGATACTCCGTATAAAATCACTGTTATTGCTGTGTATGAAGATGGTGATGGTGGCCATCTAGTAGGAAATGGAAGAACTGGTAAATGTTTCATAACTTTTTTTTCATTTTTTTGCTTTGATTGTCAAGATTTTAATGTTGTTTCTTATACCTTTTAGAATTCTTAAATTTTTTCTTTGCCAATGCATCTCAAATACTATATTAATATTGCATTACATTTATATTAGATATTTTGTCAAAATGCAGCACAAGAAAGGCATTGTTTCTAACTTTTTAAAGGTTGAAATAAGAGAAGAGAAAGACCCGAATGTTTCTTTCTTTTTTTTTTTTTTTTTTTAAACGATTGCATATTCTCTGAATGGTATTTTAGTTAGCGTGGTGTCATTTAAGGCCATCGCTGTTGAGTTAATATAGTATCAGTGAAAAATGTGCCATTGTGATTCAGTCTTCAGCCATAAATAAAGCAGCAAGATGATTAGCAATCATCTGTCTACAAATTTAGCTTTTTAAAAAATATATGTTTTTATCATCATCAAGTAACTTGCAAAGAATTATCAATGTTCAGTCCTCCCTTTTAAAATCTATGCTGTTGGTAATTGCTATGATTTAAAGAGTCTCTAATTTGGTTGTTCGTTGAATTACCTGAGCAGCTTTAAACATGCTTATGCCTGGGTACCACTCCCAGAGATGCTGATGTAACCAGTGTGAGGTGTGGGACACGGACCTACTGATATTCTAGCTAATGTGCAGCCACAGCTAAGAGCCAGTGGCTTAGCATGAAGTCAGGGTGAGCCCTAAGTGAGTTCTCCTGCTGGTAAACACTGGCATTGTTGTTTTCCACTTCATTCAGCAAAAATCTACTTAGGTAACATGATTTCAGGTTCCTTTCTACATTCACTTGCTCAAATTCTCCTTGTGTTTAAATGATCTTGACAACATTACAGATTTGGGGAGAGGTAACATTTAAAAGCTTCTAAGAGAAAAGCTAGACTAGAGTTGACTCAGCTCAGTCTCTTGAGGTCAGGAATCTATTATTATCTACAGAACTGAGTCAGTGGAAACTCCATCTGATGACTCAAGATGGTTTAAAAACTTCCTTTTTTTCACTTTCTTATAGATTTTAAAATATACTTTGATGCTTCTCTGGGGAAATGGCATATTTCAGAATTTTGTGCTTATCAAAATATATTAAAAAAACTCTACTAGATCTTGAATTTTCCCAGCAGAGCCACAGCCATGTTTAGTTTCTCTTGTGAAAAAAAGGTTTTCAAGTTGGATTAGTTATTTATGCAATACTATGAATAATAATCTTAGTGACTACTTAATATTCTAATTGAATACGATGGAGTTTATAAGTAGGAAGTTTTGGGGCAGTACCTCTGGAGCCTTCAGGATTTACTCCAGGTTATTTTGGTGAAGGATAGAGTCGCGTGGGGAAAGTACATTGTGTGAATGGTTAGCTAGTCGTGTGGTCTTGGGCAAATCACATGTATATGATAAAATGATTGGACTAGCATCAGGATGTCCAACTTTCTTTCTTTTTTACCGTGGATTAGAAGAGTAAGAGTTGTCTCGGGCCACATTATATACACAAACATTAATGAAAGTTGATGAGCAATAAACAAAAAAATAAGGTCTGTGCATACTTTTCATGAGATGAGACGCCACAGATGAGGAAAACAGTTCTCCAATAATCTGCAGGCCCCTGTGGTCTCCAACTCTCCTCGGTTGTAACCATTTGTCATCTATGACATTCTAAAAGTGGCCTGAGATCTCTCTCTTTTTTTTCTTTTTTGTAATTCTGGGCCATAAAACATACCAGCTCTGGATCTTCCTTCCTGCTAAGGAGGCTGTTTAGAAAATCAACAGTCTTGAGTCTGAGTCGCTGTTTGAATTTGGCAAACTACTAAGCATTTGTTGAATGCTCCCATGCTTTTTAATTGTTTTCTGGAGGACGGGGCTGCCCTATCAATATTCTTAAAGTTTTGTGCTCTCTCTGTGTGCCAGTAAAAGTTAGTCATGTGTGCCCATGTTTGTTTTCAGTGGGACTGCTTCCTCCTCAGAACATACACATCTCTGATGAATGGTACACCAGATTCAGAGTGTCCTGGGATCCTTCACCTTCTCCGGTTCTTGGATATAAAATTGTGTATAAGCCAGTGGGTAAGGAAACACCTTATCGTCATGAAAATGCTTTTGGAGGGCTCTTTACATACAAGGGTGTTCTCTCCTTTCATTGTCCACTATTGGAATCTCCTGATAGTTGTGTTATCACAAAAAGTCTCCTCTCATCAGATCTAATGTTTCTGGAAATAATGGTCTAAAGTGCCCTTGCTACTATAGATGGAGATGAGATTCTTACTAAATTTTGTGATTGGAAAGTTTGACCTGGTCCATAAAATCACACAAAGATGCTTGTCTTCGTACACTCTATACCTTATGATCATGAAGTAATGAGTATTTCATCAGTATAAACTTCTGTTATTTTTCCTTTTCCGTCCAGGTGTTATTTTATTTGGGCCATAGATTTTATGTCTTGTAATTTATTCATGGCAGGTTTGCTTTCAAATTTCTGTTGACATTTGCATGTAAATCAATATCATCTTGATTAAATTATTTGCTATTTTTGTTTTTATGTTCTATCTATATGCATGGCAAAATTGGAAGATAAATGCTCTATAGTAAATTTTCTAGGCATCTTCCAGGCATTCAGCAAGAGTATGAATTAGGAAAAAAATGAAGGAGATATGACAAGAGAAAGGAAATTGTGAATCTGTATAAGAAATAGGACAAGACTTTAAGAGAAGAAAAGGGAGCTGGTAACTAAAGACATTTTTTAAATTTTAATTATTATTTTTATTTTTTTGAGATAGTGTCACACTGTTATCCTGGGTAGAGTGCTGTGGCATTATAGCTCACAGCGACCTCAAACTCCTGAGCTCAAGAGATTCTGTTGCCTCAGCCTCCCGAGTACCTGGGACTACAGGTGCCCACCACTATGCCCAGCTAGTTTTTTCCATTTTTAGTAGAGATGAGGTCTTGCTTTGCTCAGGCTGGTCTTGAGCTCCTGAGGTCAAGGGATCCTCCTGCCTCAGCTTCCCAGAGAGCTAGGATCACAGGCATGAGCCACTGCACCCAGCCCGTAACTGAAGACTTTTAGCAACCAAACTATGTTGAATGAGGTACGAAACAGAATTTCTGAGATCATCTCTACGACAAGTCAAAGTGTTAATTGAACACCTACTATATGCAAAACACTATGCCAGCAAAGCAGGGTTTAGAAAAGAGTCTCAAGAATTTATTCACCAAAGGAATTCTGATTATATACCTACTATGTTCTAGGTACTGTGCTATGCTTTAAGAATAAGAGAGTGAAGAATTCAGTGTATGCTTATAGTTTTATATTAACCATATAAAGCAGTGTGTGCTATAGTGAACAAGTGCAGAAGGGCTACGGAATTAATGCTGTTCATAACTTCCATCTGACTATGATTAAGATCTTTAATTTTAAGGAAAACTTGGGGCTATTGACAGCATATTTCTGTGTATGTGATTCTTATTAAAGGTTCCGATGAGCCCATGGAAGTCTTTGTTGGAGAAGTAACATCATATACTTTACACAATCTCAATCCCAGCACCACCTATGATGTGAATGTTTATGCTCAGTATGACTCTGGACTCAGTGTCCCCTTGACAGATCAAGGCACCACACGTGAGTTGTGGATCTTTTCATGATTGTAAGAAAAAGTATGGTACAAATTACTAGGTCAGCCTATTTTAATTTCACTTTTTCTGAACATATGAATGTTTCCTCAGTATTACATATGCAGGCCATTTTGTGTCTAGGTAGACAAAATATCTATATAAATGAATTGGTTATATAACTGAGTATATAAAAATGTGTATAATAAGGAAATGATGTTTATTTCATGTAAAATATTATATTTTCAATTTTAAAGGAAAAGTTGTAGAAATTTCATGAATGTCCTGTAAAAATGAGATCAGCGATATGATTTAGTTTTTCTTGACATTGATATTAATATATATTAATATATTACCTGAGTTTATTGATTTAACTTTTGAATCATGATTACTGATTTGGCCCTCAGATAAACTTTGTTGTCACCAAATGCTTTGATAACTATTGAAGGACTTAGCAGATGGCCTTTCAGAAATTTCTTATTCTTTACTGTGAGACACTTTTGACATTCATAGTTCTGGGAGGTCCTATATGGAATATCCCTTCCTTGAAAATCAGTGATGGAAAGGAAAGTCTGTTTCGGCTACACCACATTTTCATATATGTTTCATGTATATTTCTTATAAGAAAACATATCATGATTTTAGACATTTTGTTTTTCAGCCAGCCATAGTGAAAATATGAAAATTGTGTTATGATTAAAAGTATGCCTTTCTTTTGGCCTTTATTTAGAACGTAAATCTACTTGTTTCTTTCTTCATTTTGCAGTATATTTAAATGTAACTGATCTGAAAACTTACCAGATTGGGTGGGACACATTCTGTGTCAGATGGTCACCTCACCGGGCAGCCACGTCCTACAGGCTTAAACTAAGCCCTGCAGATGGTATGTGTGTAAAGAGAAGATGAACTGGAGAATGCAGTGGGAATACTGTAGACTCTACAAAAAAAGAGGCCATTTTGCTCATAAAAATGATATATCAAAATCTCTTTTACGATAATTGATGATGACACTGGCATTTTCCTCTGTTGACATCATCAGGAACCAGAGGACAGGAAATCACAGTGCGGGGATCGGAAACCAGTCACTGCTTCACTGGCCTGTCACCAGAGACCGATTATGGTGTCACTGTTTTTGTGCAGACACCAAATCTTGAGGGACCGGGTGTCCTTGTCAAAGAACATACCAGTAAGTTTCGGAGTGAACTGGAAAGTCTCTGTAAGCCTTCAGAATAGACCACTCTAGGTGTGGGAGACTTAAGTGACTCCCTCTGGGCAGCAGTAAAGATGGGCTGATGGCAGGTTCCTGGAGTCTAAAGCTGGTTCGGGATCTTTTTGTGAATCAATTCTAGGTGGTCTGCTACAGGGTTGGGGAGACTTCAAGGGCTAAAAGAGGGATGGAGGCTATAGCTAACCTGAAGAGGTGGACATGCGGCCATATTAGTGGCTTTTACTCAGTTGACCCCACTGAGTAAAAGCCTTACGTTCTCCCTTTGCGTCTTTGCTTTGCTGCCTGTAGCTGTAGTCAGTTGGAATGGCTACCAACAACATGGGATTTGGATGGCACCCAGAAGCCCCTGGGTGCCAGCACCCATGATGCTGGAGCCTTATTTTCTGAGACTTGATCTATTATCCAGGACTTAAGTTGCCCTTAAAATTTACTTTCTGGGATATGAATTATGCACATGTCGCATTTTTCTAACGATGGTTTTTAAATTCTAGCCGTCAAGCCAACAGAAGCCCCTACAGAGCCCCCCACGCCGCCTCCCCCTCCCACCATCCCGCCAGCCCGGGACGGTGAGTACAGCTGAGGAGGCTATCAGTCCTCTCCCAGGGATTTATAGATTTCTTATTTGTGTTCCATGAACATCACTTGCAATGGATAGAGCACATTTCTGATTTATTATTCTTGCTGAAGAGTTTTTAGATTGAGAGAAAAGATGACTGGTAATTTGTCCCTCTTCTTCTCTGGGCACAGTTTAGAGTAAATAAAATCAGTCATAAATTATTCCAGCTCTTCATTCAGCTGGAACTGTTTCCTCAATTTTGAAGATGAAGGCCCAGTAATACCTTCCATAGTACACGGTCACATGGCGGGTATTTTTTCTGCTGGCTGCTGGCCTCAATAAGCATTTTGAACCCCTTGGCTCTATCTGCAGCCTAACCCCTGAGGCTGTTAGCTTTGGAATGCCTGGCTTCTGACCTAAGAAGCGCCCTCGATTACACAAAGCTAAAAAAATTTCCATTCACCAAAGTCTGAAACCTAATTGTCACCTTCTGCAAACTGGTAAGAAGACTTACGGATCTATTAAGGCTGATCTGTCAGTATCTTGGGGGCAGTTCTTTAACACTTTATCAAATTAAGTTTAAGCTAATTAACTATTGGATTATTCTTTTTCCCCATATTCTGCTTCCATCATTTAATAGGAAACAGATTTCAAATATGTTTTTCTTTCATTTTAGAAGGATCTAGATTTCAAATGTATTTTTCTTTCATCTTAGAAGTATCTGGAATATTGCAACTTTATTAAACCTATTATATCAGTAAAATTAAAAGTGTACTGTTGTAGGGTAAGGCAATAATAGATTTCTTTAAATTAGACTAATGGAACAAATTTAATAAACAAGCTTAGCTTAGAAATATGGTCTTTTAAAAAGCAGGCTTCATCTTCTACAATAGTTTTAGGTTCACAGCAAAACTGAGGAGATGGTACAGAGATGTTCCATCTCTCAAATATGCACCTTCCCCCCCACAAGTGTAACCTCCCCCACTATCAATATCCCACACACAGTGCTACATTTATTACATTTGAACCTATGTTGGCATTTTATAATCATTTGAAGTCCAGTTTACCATAGGGTTCTCTCTTGTTGTTATACATTCTATATGTTAAGTTCTTGTAAAGTAGATTTTTTGTTAATTTTGTTTTGTTTTGTTTTTAGCCTTCAAGTCTGGGGATTAAAAAAAATTTTTTTTTTTACCTTATTTTCTACTCTTCCTCCACATATCTAATTTCGTGCCCTAATTTAAAATTAAAAAATAACTTATTTGCTCGAAAGCTTTAATAATTATGTTCAAAATCTTTAACCCTACTGATAGCTTTCCTTTGGTTTGGACATCGTAGCTTTTTATTGGATTTCCCCACCTTCATTTATTATTTGAAGCTACTTGAAATGTTCTCTGAGGCAAGATCATATCTTTGCATATTATGGATCTGAATAAATACAGTCATTCCAGAGCAGAGAGGGAGGGTCACTTAGACCAGTGCTCCTTAAATTTATTGTGTGTATGAGTCACGTGGGTATCTAACTACTTATTGCTTGTTCTGATTCAGAAAGTCTAGGGTAGGACCCGAGACTCTATATTTCTGACACTCTGGCAGTATTGTTGACGCTGACTCACACTTTAAGAAGCATTTTTCAATTACGTAATTTCATTTAGATGAAAGAATTCATGAGATTTAGGACTTGCTCTGTTTTTTTTTTTTTTTTTTCCAGTTTGCAAAGGCGCCAAGGCAGATATTGTGTTCTTGACTGATGCCTCCTGGAGTATTGGAGATGATAATTTTAACAAAGTTGTAAAGTTCATTTTCAATACCGTGGGAGGCTTTGATGAAATCAGTCCTGCTGGGATTCAGGTGAGTGTTATTCCACCAGTGGCTACTCATTTGTAATGTCCTGAAATTTCTTCTGAACTTCTCTTTTTAAATAGACAGCCTTCAATAGGAACTATATTTTGACTTTTACTATTTGCTATCTCCTCCTCTACATATGTCTTTTTAGAAAGGAATTGGATATAAATAAGTAAGTAGAAAAATAAGTATTCCTCTAGCTTGTATCTTTGGCTAGCTGATATTCCTGTTGGAGATTTTAGAGGATTCTGACTTTAACTTCCTGCTTAAAACTTCCAACAGTGATACATTTGCATGAGAGGTCGTCCAAAGTTCTGGACGTTCAATGCATTGTGAGTGTCATGCTCTGTAGAGTTGGATGCTTCAGTGATGAAAAGTAACTGGAGTGGGTGGGAAGGACCTCCTGCGTCTCCGTCATTACTTTGCAGCTGTTATCTTGACCTGAAGAATGTTCTTTATTGACCCAAATGGTATTTCATTTGTTTTCCTAAAGTGATGACGACCAATTATCTCTCTGTGGAATCACTCCAAATTTATTTGTTGTAGTAGAGTACTTAGAGAAGTTTCTATTTCCGTGAGAGGCCTCAAAGAATAAGTCATCCTTTAACCCTAAACTGCCTGTAAATTTGAGACTTTCCATCACCATCAAAACATACACATGAATTAATGAACGCTTGGGTCCCAGATCCCTTTAGAAATCTGACTCAAGCTCTTAATGTCTATTTCTTGGATTCTATAATCTTGAAGATGCACTTCAAATTTTCCACCTTCTGGAGAGGTTCCCTAATGTTGTTAGTCTGTGCCCTGGAAGTACTTTGTCTGCATTGATGATGTTAACACCAACTGTTACTTTATTTTGTCATTACTTGTGTAAACTTCTTCTATCCAAATCATCAACTACTCAAAGAAGGAGTATCTTTTTCTTTTCTTTTAAAAATTCTCTTCTTCTTTTCTTCCCTATTCCTTTTGGTGAATTTTCATCTTGATTTTTTTTGCAGTTTATACTTCACTGTGGCATCTTAGAGGCATTACAAGAATAAGAGATTTTGAAATAAGCCATAAACAATTTCACAAATAAACTACATCCTCTTGTACTTTTTGCAATACTGTAAACTAAATTTCAAATAATCCTGCAGACATTGTTCCAGACCTAGAAGGGTAAAAATTCAGCTTAGTTATATTCTTAATTTAATGTGTCAACAGCCAAGGTATTCTTCATCCCTTTAGAAATTAGGATTTCTAATAAAAAATAGCTCTTGTATTTTATTAACTTGTTTGTACCAGTTACTTTGTATACAGGATTATTAGGCCTTCAAACAGCTCTAGAGGGTTAACGCAGTTATCTCTCTATTCCTCATAAGGAAACTAGAGTGCTTGCCTGTTATCACACAGCTGCTAATTGGCAGAGCTAGAATTTGAGCCCAGTGAATCCTAAATACAATGTCTGTACTTTTTCCACTAAATCACATTTTAACTGAGTTTGTGATGAGTGCTGATTATTATCAACCATGTGACATTTTTATGTTACCACGAAGAAGAAACAGATGTAGTTAGTGAGAAGGAGCAGCTGGCTCAGAGCCACCTGTTCAACCAACATTTGGTTTTGAGATGGTGCGTTCTCATTTCTAATCGTGGGACCCCACGACTCCCCAGATTTACCCATCATCTTCCATATGGCAGAGAAAAGCTCCGTATGAATACAGTGCGTTTTCATTGTTAATGCCAACTATGACAATTCATTAAAGATTGAAAAGTAGAATGTTTAATAAGACAGCGGCAGTCAGAGTCATCATATTAGCTTCTTATATTCCGTCAGGTCTGAGACACGTTATTTTCTTATCCTGCAGCTAGAGGAATCACTTAAAGATTGAAACGTGTGATGAGATGACGTATGCTTACGTCACACCACGTTGAAACGTTTGATGAGATGACGTATGCTTACGTCACACCATGTTGCCTTTCAGGTTTCGTTTGTGCAGTACAGTGATGAGGTCAAGTCCGAGTTCAAGCTGAACACGTACAATGACAAGGCCCTGGCCCTCGGGGCCCTCCAGAATATTAGGTACAGAGGAGGAAACACGAGAACAGGTACAGTTACCGTGGGATATGTAGGCCTTCCCTGCCCGAAGCATTTGGAGTGGGCGAACTGAGCTATCACCTCCCTCTCATGGCCAGACTCTCATCAGCTGGGCATGGCTAACGGCATTTGGGTAGTTCCCAGAAATGTGACACTAAAATGTTCTATGTTACGCTCTGTAGGTAAGGCCCTCACGTTTATCAAGGAGAAGGTCTTGACCTGGGAGAGCGGTATGAGGAAGAATGTCCCCAAGGTGTTGGTGGTGGTCACAGATGGCCGATCACAGGACGAGGTCAAGAAGGCGGCTCTGGTCATCCAGCAGTCCGGTAAGCCCCTGGTTCGTTTGAGAGCGCTCACTGTCCTGACAGCCTTATCAGGAAGTGTTCAGGAATGACTGCTGAGGGCAGAATCGCTCATTTTACTTTGCTGTTACTGTTTTACTCTGTACTCTATACTCTTGTAATTCTAGTTTATATTTGATATGGGATGGTTTCGGAATTGCTCAAAAATGACATGATGTATTCTTTCTATAAGTAAGGTGTGACTCAGGGTCATAAAGGGGTAAGCCAAGTTTCCCAGAGTAGCTGCAAGGCTATAGAAAGCAATGATGATGGGATAATCCTGGAGCGGGCCTCCTGCCACACCAGACACGTCCTACACTGGTTTCTGTGCGAGGAGAGGTGCGGGGAAGCCTTTTGTTCAGCACATCAATGCAGGCGCAGACCTGATGCAGCCCTCTGTGCGGCGCCTTGCACAGGACAAGGTCTCAGGGAGACTCTCAGGGTAGATATTGCCAGTCAAACACACAGAGAGCCTCTTAGTAACAGCAGCCCTGAGATTAGTTACTCAGGGTTGTCAGAGATAAAACTAGATCTTTCAGTACTCTGATTAACGCCCCCGCCCACATCCTATTCTGTGCCGAATCTCTTGCAATGAAGTTCTTCCTTACACAGATTTTGTCATTTGCACAAACATGGCTCTTTGTCTAAAATTATAACTCATGACCAGTGCTAAGTCATATTGCTTTTCCTCAATAGTGTTCTTTGTTCTAATCTTTTATAATTTATTGCCATTATGTTATGAACCTTAAGCATACTTCTGCACACTTTGGGTTCCTAGCTGACTTAAACTGAAATTTTGAATACTTGAGGTTCAAATTATCTTATTTATAGCTGATTATATTTTAATTTGTTATATAGCCTATTTTTTCCTGATGTCAAATTAAGCTTTTGGAGTGAAAAATTTGTTTGTTTGTAATAGCCTAAATAAAGGAAAGCCTGTTGCCAGTGGAAATTGTGATTCCATTTCCCATGTGACCAAAGTGCTGCTTTGGGGCCTGAGTTTGCTGAGGAAATCAGTTTCAAGAACTCAAATTTTAGGGCAGCACCTGTGGCTCAGAGGGTAGGGCACCGACTCCATATACCGAGGGTGGTGGGTTTGAACTCGGCTCCCGGCCCTGGACAAACTGCAACAAAAAATAGCCGGGCATTGTGGCGGGTGCCTGTAGTCGCAGCTACTTTGGAGGCTGAGGCAAGAGAATCGCCTAAGCCTAACAGTTGGAGGTTGCTGTGAGCTGTGACACCACAGCACTCTACCAAGGACGATAAAGTAAGACTCTGTCTCTTAAAAAAAAAAATTCAAATTTTATTTTTATTTTTTTATTTATTTTTGTTTTTGAGACAGAATCTCAAGCTATTGCTCTGGGTAGAGTGCTGTGGTGTCACAGCTCACAGCAACCTCCAGCTCTTGGGCTTAGCTGATTCTCTTGTCTCAGCTTCCCAAGTAGCTGGGACTACAGGTGCCTGCCACAATGCCCAGCTTTTTTTTTTTTTTTGGTTGTAGTTGTCATCATTGTTGTTTGATGGGTCCAGACTGGATTCAAACCCAGCTCTGGTGTATGTGGCTAGTGACCTAGCTACTTGAGCTACAGTCGCTGAGCCAGAATTCAAATTTTAAAATGATCCTATTCTTGGCTTCTGTCAGGACTGTGGATTTGTGGAAGACACTGAGCATCATATGAAGTCTTTCTACTAACCTCTTCATCTTCTAATTGTTAAGAGTTTATTTTAGGAAATCCAGTTAATGGAATTTTATCAGCCAGAGAATAGGAAGACCTTTTCGTTAAAGAGAGTTCATGTCACATAAACGGACTTGTTGCATACACTGAAGCATGGTGTATGATAAGATTTTATTTTGAATTTTTCAAACACTAAAGGGCAGAAGGAGGGGCCTGGGTCTCATTCCGTCTACTCCCCTCTGCAGGGTTCAGCGTCTTCGTAGTTGGTGTGGCCGACGTGGACTATAACGAGCTTGCCAACATTGCCAGCAAACCCAGCGAACGGCACGTCTTCATTGTGGATGACTTCGAATCTTTTGAGAAGATTGAGGACAATCTTATTACATTTGTTTGTGAAACTGCCACTTCAAGTAAGTCAAGGTTGACATGGATCCGTGACCTCCCTGGTTTTGAAAAATAACCACCGAGTAGAAAATTCTCTGTCAAGTCTGTGCATAAATAGATCCTGGGAAATCACTCGAGAACCTGATGAATCATTGAGATCACGCTTACCGTGTGCTTGTCAGGGATCCATTTTTAGCCTGGAAGATGTAATTTCCTTAGATGGAAATAAACTGTTTTAATCTACCCTTCCCTGCACCCCCCATGCCCGTGGACTTTGACTACATTCATTTTCAGCACAGAAGCATTTCTGTGAAATGAAGGTTTTCCCCGTTAGTAATCAATTGGCATTTGCTCTGTCAACATCCACGCTTTGAGAAAGCCCTGGGCTAACTGGCCTGTGTACTCCACAGAAATTCATATGGTTCCCATTAGTTTGTGTGGGTTTAGATTTTCAAGTTCGGCTTTTAAACTACAGTAAAGGACCAAAGATTGATTATTTAAGCCCATTTATCTCCTTCCCCCTCCATTAGCACCAATTTCTAGGGTCTAGACCCCTGATCCTAGTAGGGGTGTGGTCTAGACCCCTGACCCTAGTAGGGGTGTGGTCTAGACCCCTGATCCTAGCAGGGGTGTGATCTACAAGTATAGTATTTCCCTGCCCTTGGATGCAGCTCACTGGTACCTCAGGCTTTCGGGGATCCAGGGAGAAAACTACTGAACACTTGTTACTATTACATGATGTTTGGTGGCCAACATGAGGCTTAGGGGCATGGCAGAGAAGAGTGTTGGGGAAGGACAGACTCCTCCTACCTTTTTACATGGCTCTAAAAATCTCTGGGAGAGAAGTTCTTTAATCGGTTGTAAACTTCCCCCTTTAACTCCATTTTATTATTCGTAGTAACACTGTAAAATCCCAGTTGAACTGGAGAATGTTCAGAAAACATTTGTTACAATGGTTGATAGTATAATTTCTCCTACACATTAGAAAGTTCACAATAAATAATATATGAAAGATTAAATTGATAATTTTTTAAAAAGAAATAAATGAACAGTTTCTTTACTTGAAAGACAGACATTGGTGCTTTCTGGGCATATATGCTGTTTGTACATCACACTGGTGCCTCATGCTTAAAGAACCCTGTACATTTCAGGTTGCCCACTTATTTATTTGGATGGCTACACCTCACCAGGTGAGCATTTATACTTTTGTGCTAATTAATTTCAAAATTTAATCAATAAAATAGTTAAAATGTACTCATTTTAATATTTTCTTTTCTGATACAAAGGTTTTAAGATGCTTGAAGCATACAACCTGACAGAAAAGAATTTTGCATCTGTCCAAGGTGTATCTTTGGAGTCAGGGTCTTTCCCCAGCTACTCAGCTTACAGGCTTCAGAAGAATGCATTTGTCAATCAGCCGACAGCGTAAGTGTGACAACAGGAGGTTCTTTTTATTTTTCTTATAATAGGCAAGAAGTTCTTGAAATCTTTCTGGTTTCCTAGAATCCTGGAACTCTAGAATTGTCAGAAGATTTCTTACCAATGACCTAACTAGGTTTTGTTAAATACAGTTGGGCTAATTGTTTTTCAACAGGTTATATTAGTGCTTTGCACCCAGGAGACTAAGATTCAAGCTTTGTTCATTATTCCCAGGTCTAAGTATCTCACCCTGGTCTCGCAGTGTTACGGATTATTGACCCTTTTGAATTGAAAGCTAGAGTTGTAGTTATGCTTCTTCTAAGGGAGGCTGTTAAAATAGGAAGCCAACTTATTATTTTGAACATTTCTCCCTGGGTGGAATTAAGTAAAAACTTGGAGCAAGCATTTTTTTTTTTTTTTTTTAGGGTTTCAGACTTTTGGAGAATGAACGGTTGCATAGTTTCCCATGCCTAGGACCAGATACTCAGTGGCTGGTTTTTATTGGCTGATGCTTTAGCAATCTGCTGGGTAACTCTAGATCAGGCGTCCTCAAACTACGGCCCGCGGGCCACATGAGGTGGTGTGATTGTATTTATTCCCATTTTGTTTTTGTACTTCAAAATAAGATATGTGCAGTGTGCATAAGAATTTGTTCATAGTTTTTTTTTAAACTATAGTCCAGCCCTCCAACGGTCTGAGGGACAGTGAACTGGCCTCCTGTTTAAAAAGTTTGAGGACCTCTGCTAGTGTTATTGTGCTTCACGAAAGTTTGCACCTGGGAATAATAACCGAAAAATGTATTTTTTATTCATCAATGTGAAAACTTCTGTTATGTTGAAAAATATGTATTTTCTAGTTTATGGAGAGAAAGGAAGAGGAGGAAAGAAAACTACCAGAAACTTAGGACAGAGTTAGAAAATTTGAAATAGTCTGGGAAAGCTGACAGAAAATTCCAACTAAATTCGAAACTAATTTATCTTAAGGAGGCACAGATCATATTGTTATAGTTTGTCCACACTGCGAGTACCTGACGCTTTTGCGGTTAAGCACGTGGTTCAAAGTTCTAGGTTTTTCAGTGAAAACTTAATACTCAGTGTCTAACTCTTCCAGTCACCTTAAGATATGATCACGACATTTTAACTTATGACAGCCAGGTGTCCTCCCAAGAGTCAGAGCTTTTGTCAGACAGGAAAGAAGCATAAATGCAATGAAATGAAATGATTGTTGTCCCCCCCCCCCCCCCAAAAGCACTGGTTAACTAGGGAAGGAGAAAAGGGCCAGGTGAGAGATGAGATAATATGGAGGAAATATTATTTTTAACACAGAATATTATAAAGATAGTTCTAGAACTATATAGAAGTTTATGGTTTATAGAAGTTTATAGAACTATAAAGAAGTTCTTTACAGTTCTTTGTAAAAGGAATCACATTAGCTTGTCTAGAGCTTGTGTTTTAAGAAGCTAGACATCATTATAATCCAGAAGTGACGTGGTACGAGGAGGTAGAACTACGGAGCTTTTTTCTTGCCTTCAGAGAGAGTGTTATTAATTGATCTTACACAGAAAGCCATCAATTCTGTTTCAGAGATTCCCCCCGAACAATGATTAACTCAACTCTGGAAGGATATGGGATTGGATTTTTTTTTTTTTTTTTTTTTTTTTTGGTCTCACAGTTTAAAGCCAAGAAACATTTCCCTTTAATTGACTCACATTCTTTTTCTTTATCATCACTAAACATTTGCACATGTATGTGGCCTTAGCATTTACAATCGGTTTGGTTTTGGGGAATATGTGGGCTGTGGAGGGAATTTATTTGATTTCAAGGGTGTAATTAAGAAGTGGAAAAACTGGCTCGGCACCTGTAGCACAATGGTTACAGCACCAGCCACATACACTGAGGGTGGTGGGTTCAAACCTGGCCTGGGTCAGCTAAACAACAATGACGACTGCAACAAAAAAAGAAAAAAAAATTAGCCAGGCATTGTGGTGGGCGCCTGTCGTTCAGCTACTTGGAAGGCTGAGGCAAGAGAATCGCTTAAGCCCAAGAGTTTGAGGTTGCTGTGAGCTGTGATGCCACAGCACTCCACCAAGGGCAACATAGTGAGACTCTGTCTCAAAAAAAAAGAATTGGAAAAACTATTAGCGATAGGAAGAGAGGAATTAAAATCTTAAGCCGTTTTATGATCTCATATGCCTGACGTTGCAAATAAAGTGTATTTAGTAAGATTCATTCTCTTTAAATGATAGCCACAGTTATAATGTCTGTGACTCTAAAATTATCATATAATTTTATGATCTTCTGTGTGTCTAGAAAAATTATTTATTAATAGAAGGATAAAAGACTATCTTAATTTCCCCAGACTTTTGTGACTTTGTTAAATTATAAATAATCTATTACAGTTACATAATGAGTCTTTAGTGTTTGTTCTTTTGATGTGTTTCCTAAATTTTTCTCCTTCTAAAGAGAAATCAGAAGGAGCCAGATTATTATAAATAGCTTCTAATACTACCCACAATGAGATTCTGGCCAAAGATTTAAAATAGTCTCTGTTCCTGAAGTTATGTCAATCCTTTTCTTTTCTTTCTTTCATTTTATCTAATAGAGATCTGCACCCCAATGGACTCCCTCCTTCATACACAATTATATTATTGTTCAAACTTCTTCCGGAAACTCCCACTGAACCTTTTGCAATTTGGCAAATCACAGACAGAGACTACAGACCACAAGTGGGCGTGATCGCAGACCGTAAGGATTGTTCTCTTATTTTAAGACACATAAATACATGGTTTTGATCATGTCTTTCATTCTCTTTTCCCTTTAAAAACCTTCCGAGTATATATGTGTATATCTGTATTTTTTACCTGATATGTGTTTTTATGTTTATGCTTTTGTGATGCATCAGTAGATATTCTAATTGCATTTTATCACAGTTGATACTATTGCATATTTTAGAAATCTCTACAAGAATTAATTTGCTGATACTTTCAATAAAAAGTATACCAGGCATGAGATTCAATAACAATTTTATGTTGATTGCAGCTTCTAGCAAGATGTTGTCATTCTTTAACAAGGATACAAGAGGCGAGGTGCAAACTGTTACGTTTGACACGGATGAAGTAAAGACATTATTTTATGGAAGTTTTCATAAGGTAAAAACAAGATTATCTGAGTCTTATTTCTAGAAAAAAAGAATATGCCTTAAAAATTAACTGATTTTTTAAATTATTTATTAACTGTCATGGGAAAGTGGTAGATTCATAGCTATATCTTTCAAAAATAAAACCTTATTTTAGAGAATTTAATTTATTCAAAGAACACTTAAAACAATTATACTAATCAGGAGATCATTGCTAATGATGTTTTGATATACAGTAGAACATCCATAGTTGACCACCAGCCTACACTGACCATGTCCTTAAGTTGACCTAATTTTCATACTCTGGATATGCACCACGTGTACACATCAGTATAGTTGGCTTAGTTCCCTATGTTGACCAGTTTGTTACAGTCCCTTGTGTGATTAGTTTATAGAGGTTCTACTCTGTAAGTGCTTACAAAGTTGGATAATTAAGTATGTTTGTGAACTCATCCTGGAAAAAGTGTTACCTTCCTCATTGCTGAATATCACTATGGTCACCAGATGACCAAGAGGAGTACTTCAAAGGTGACCACAGTGGTATTCAGCAGTGAGGCACTTTTTCTAGAATGAGTTTGTAAGCTTAATTGCCAGACCTCATATATTTTTATAAAATTTGAATCGTATAGTATATATGATAGTATTAACCTATTTTTTACTTATCATTTTATTGTAAACCTTTACATCATTTAGTTTGAATAGCTTAATTTTAGTGGATTATATTTTAACTGATAATATTATTCTCTTTTTTTTTTGAAAAAATATGGAACACTTCACGGATTTGCGTGTCATCCTCGTGCGGGGCCATGCTAATTTTCATGCTAATTTTCGTTCCGATTTTAGTATATGTGCTGCTGAAGCGAGCACCATAAGATTATTCTTTTATAGAGAATAGTCTTCTTTTACTTGTTCTTTGATTGAAAAGTCACAAACCTGCCAGTCAAATACAGCATCTTTATGAGTCCATATTTGCGGATATCCACCAAAATAACTAAGATCAATGTTTATGAGATTAATTTTTTTTAACACAAATGCACGTATTCTCTAAAAAAACTTATTAAAAATTCTAAGGTGCATTCTAGGGGACTGTTTAAGTCTTGGTGATCTTAATTTTTTGTATGTCAACATCCAGACAATAGTGGAAACTTTATTTCAGATTTCTAAAGGATGATTGGTTGACGAATAAGAAACACTTCTGAATTCTTAAGAAGTACTGAAGCTAGAAGCATTAGAAATAAAAAGGTTGGGAATGGACGTTTTAATAGCACTTCTTCACCACTGGGTTAGCTTAACAAGAGTCCAGTTGTTATACAAGTGGTCTAAATTTTCTCCATGTGGTGTGAAGAAATATCTGCTCCCATATATAAAAGACAACAATATCTAATTCAATCTCATTCCTCAGTGAAAACTGAAGAACCTTCCTCCACTTGAGTAGATTTAGCAGGATTCCTTGCTGTTTCTACTCCCAAGGAATCTTGGTTTCTTTCCAGAATGTTTTTCTCATCATGAATCAGATTCTTGATAAGGAGGGTGTCGGTCTCTCCTCATCAAGCTCAAACAGGCTTCAGTGTGCACATTAATGATAATCCCTCCCCCAATTAAAGGAAAAATCAAAAGTCTCTGAGTACAATAGTGTATCTACTTAAAAGTTTACAGATTTTTATAGTGAAGTGCGATAAAGTAAATGCCTCATTGGGAAAGCAAATGTCATTGGCTTTAACTGATCCTTACCTAATAATAAATGTTGGATCTGGCATAGATCTTATGAACTTTTTTGGCTCATTGATACATTTGTCAAACTTGCATTTGACTAACTTGTTAAAAAGAACTATTTTATTTTTCTTTTCATACCCACTGCAGATATTGAGAATCTTGTCTTCCACAAAGCAACTTATAGCCATTTAGTAACTATTATTTTTAAATTTCCAACTTTCATAGAATGCTTTATTTTATCTGGGTCAAAAAGGCAGTATTTTTTGGAGGTCTGTAGTAATAGTCATTAGTTATTAGAAAGCAAGATAATTATTTTTTTGACTTTTTGACTTCCTTTCTTCACACATTTACCTTCCCCGAGAGGTATTTGCATTCTTGAGTTTTATATGGTGCCTATTTTTTTTCTCCTCACAAGCTGTGTCATTTCTCCCCAAATTTGCTACCCTCTTTTTTTTTTTTTTATTAATCTGTCTTTTTTTTTTTAGTTTCTCCTTTCCTTTTCCGCTATGCTCTTCCTCTCCATTCCTCTACCCCATTCTTTATTTTAATAACAGCCTTATGGAGTTCCCATTGACATATGCTAATTGTATATAGTTAAGGTGTACAATGAAGTGTTTTGATTTACACGGATGTGGGGAAATGATGTCTACAATCAAACTAATTCACATATCCATTACCTTGACACACTGTGTGTGTGTGCTGAATAGATTTAATCTAAGATCTAGCGTCCTAGCAAGTGACAAGTCTACAATACCCCCACACCATGCTGTTAACTTACTCTTATTTATCCCATTGGATTGAGCGTCACCTTTAGTCACTATCGGCTATTTACATTTTTTATTGAGCCAAGGATTCAAGCATCCTCCTTTCACTTTCCATCTAATTCCTGAAGTTCTTCAACCTTGGGATGAGGATAAGTACTACTCAGAGCAGGAATTAGTGATAGTGGTAGGAGGATGAGAGAAGAGATTTGCTAAAACAGTTTAGTTAAGGAGTGGCAGATAGTACCTGCTCCTGTGGGTTCTCTTCAAAGCTTTGTGTCTCTTAGGGTGATTGGTGGGATTACACCTGCGGTGCATCTTACAAGGGTACATGTGAAACTTAATAAATGTAGAATATAATTGTCTTAACACAATAACTAAGAAAATGCCAGGAAGGCTATGTTAACCAGTGTGATAAAAATGTGTCAAACTGTTTATAAAACCAATGTATGGTGCCCCATGATCGCATTAATGTACACAGCTATGATTTAATATTAATAATAAAAAAAGCTTTGTGTCTTCGCTTGCAGCCTTGACTCAAGCATTGCAAAAGTGATCCACGTAACCAAAAATAGCATTTTGAAATAAAAAAGAAAGAAAAGCTTCCTATTTCCTTTGTGTTGTTAAGAAATGACAAAGATCAATGTGAGAAATTTATGATAAAGGGAAAAACTAGACTAGGAGAAAAAAGATTTATAAAAAGGCAGAGCCTGAGAAGGGAGATGAGTAACAAGAAAGTCCCTGTTTCTTTCTACTGGTCTGGAACCAACTAGTTTGACAGTCAGGACAGACACTGGTTACCCTAAATACTTGGGACAATGATTTGCAGATGAACAGCTTAATGTGAAGTGTAACTGTACGTGTGGTTAACATATAACAAAACACGCCAAATAAATTATAGCAAAATGTGCTTTTAGAATGTGCTTCTTTGTGGTTAGCATTGAATGACAAGTGTACTTGGAACAATTTGGACACAAATTAAAACAGTTTTGATTCTGCAACAATTGTTCTGGGTTCTGTGGCTTTTCAGATGCTCAGGGAATGTTTGCTTCTGTGGCTACAACAAAAGTTTTAATTCTCTTTGGATAATACATATCCTAGAAGTGCTTGTATAATGTTCTTCTTGAACTCAGTATTACTTGATTGTCCTGGAGGCATTTAAACTTTATTATTAGTGAGCTGTATATCACTTTTATAAAAAAGAAATATGTAATTCGTAGTTATCATTGATGCCCTAAACGTGTTTTGGTGGTGATTGCATGTGGGAAAAATATTTAGTTTAAAAATAAACTAAATATTTATTTAAGCATTTTAAAGCTTTTTAAGCATTTTAAGCTTAAGAAATTCCCATAAAATTTCGGTAAAAATTTTAATTCTGCATAATTCTGATCACATATTTCTTTTTAAAACAAATGACCCTTAGGCCATTTTATGCCTGTTGATTGAGAGCATTTTAAGGGAATTTCTTATGCCTGTTGATTGAGAGCATTTTAAGGGAATTTCTCTTCCTTTTAACTTGCTGCCAGACTTTTCAAAGCAATCGAGTGCTTACTTGAGTATTTGTGTTGTGATAAGTGGAAACCCTGAGCATAGCTGTGAAGTCAAGGATTAGCCAGGACCATTCTTCACATTGTTGAAATACAGAAGTTTCATTGGTTATCTATACTAATAGATTTCTTACTATTCTATATGTCCTCAGTATTTGACCAAAAAATGTATCAACATATGCTTTTTTCCTTAAAAGGAAACTGAATACCAGCTTCTATTGATTTTCCAAGCTTAATCGCTATAGAGGACATCTGCTAGTTCTTTACTGTATTAGATAGTTGTACGGTGTTCAGGTATTTTTTGGCTGAGATTGGGGAATGATCAACTGGAGAGTGGATTTAGCAAAACCAGTGAAAGACACCTAAGGCTCCTTTGTACTGAGTAGAGTTAACAGGTACATGATTTCTTAACCTCTACTTGGATAGCTCTTTATAGTTTACAAAGTCATTTTATTCATTTCGTCATCTCTGGTCATTTCTGTAAGAATATACAGTGGGAAAATAAGAAATTAGGCATGTGTATGTGGATGGAGGAAAATGGGACCAGAGGTTAAGTGGTTTATCTAATTCCATATTATTAACAAATTACATCCTTGAGATTACAATCTGGTTCTTGGATTTTTATTCCAAGACTCTTGATTTAGAATGCGAATGGCCTAAGGGTCATTTTTTTAAAAAATAAATATGTGATCAGAATTATGCAGAATTAAAATTTCTACCGAAATTTTACAATGGGAACAAATTATCTTTTTAGGTTCACATTGTTGTGACTTCAAAAAGTGTTAAGATTTACATTGACTGCTATGAAATTATAGAAAAAGACATCAAAGAAGCTGGAAATATCACAACGGATGGTTATGAAATTCTTGGGAAACTCCTGAAAGGGGAGAGGAAATCAGCTGCAGTAAGTAACACATTTTTTTTTAATTGTTAAAAATAAAACACTTTTATTTTTCTCCGTAGCTTGTGTTAAGATCGAGATTGCATTTTCTAAATCGCTTAGTGAGTTTTCTTTTTATCTTTTCCTTGGTATTAAATGGTCCAATTTATTGGTCATTGAAATGTTGGAAAAGTTATGTTGAGAAAGTTTGCTGCCTACGGAGCACAATGATGTACTTTACTTCCTGGAAACAAAGAGTGATGTGAAGGCACCAGGGAACACCATGTGGTCATCTTGAAATGGGATCAAATTGGAGAATCAACACAGATAGTTGCCAGCATATTGACTAAAGTCTAAAATACTTCCTTTCCTGTTCCTCAAAGCTAACGGTTAATAGATTTGTGTAGTCAGAACATCAAGCATTTGTGAACCCTAGTGGTGACTATCACCAGATCTCTGTTCCATCACAGAGGAATCATTTGTCTGTCTCTGAAAGGATCAGTATAGTAGGCCAACCAACTGACCCCATTACTCACGAGGTTCACTGCCCCCAGGTTTAGTAGAAGCATGCCAGCCCTATTTACAGTGCTATTAGAAGTAAAAATCTAACTCTACAGTTTTCGCTGTACCAAGCTAGTTAACTTCATAGTAAATGTCAACCATTAAACATATTATCTTAAAAGCAAAGCCAGTCAATCTCTTTAGCTTCTATTATTATTATTTTAAAAATGAGATTATTTATCGATAATTTAGCTTTCTTCTAGGGATAAGATTTTCTTCTAATTCGAAAGGGGAATTTTGATTCTGCAATATAGAAACAATTAGTCCAAATTTAACATAATTATGATTAAAATCCGAACTTTTTGTTGAAAACTAGATTTGATATGTAAGTGGAACAATTATATCAAGTTTTTAAAAAGAATAATGCTATCTAAACAACTTTTTATTTTTTATCAAAAGAGCTTTATTTTTAAAATGTAGGAAGATAAACTGCACATGCTGTATTGAAACAGTTAAGGGTCACCAGAAAAGTTATTACTCAACCCCTAAGTAATAATTTCTGAAAAGAAGAGCATTAACTACAGAGTAAGTGAGGAATTGTGCTTTAATTTAGGTTCATGTTATTTTTCTACAAAAGTGGACTCTTAAAATTTGACTTAAATGTGTGTAAATTTTAAAATTACTTTAAATACAGAAATTAATTTTCTCTTAAAGAAACAAAACTCATGCACATATTTCATTTTAGCCAAGGAACTGAATCAGGAGTGTGCATGTCACATAACACACTTCACTTTACTATCTCTTACTCTTAGGCGCATGTTTGTAAGTTCTTTCCTTCAGAAGTAAGAGTCACGTTGCTCTCGAGGGCTTGAACCCTTGAGCGAGTCATGTGAGAAGCTGGCAAAGGTCGAGAGGAGGAAACGTTAATATGTATGCATCTTTAATGATGTTTTTGTTGGTTGTTTGTAGTTTCAAATCCAGAGTTTTGACATTGTCTGCAGCCCAGTGTGGACCAGCAGAGACAGATGCTGTGATATTCCTTCTAGGGTAAGTAAACCAGAACTGAATCCTGTCATGGCTTTAACTGTCCCCCAGGAATAAATCGCTGAGTTTGGGAGAGGAAGTAGCACTCAGCAGCTGAGTCCCCAGGATCGAGCTAAAGACACCAGTGTGTATGTGCTCACCAGCTACCACGGCTCAATTCTGTGCCTGTGTGTGATCCCTCTCTCACTAACTAGGAATGCTCAGATCATACCTAGAAATTCTCCCTAACAGAAAAGTGTTGATAAGTTAATGTGTTTGATAAACCCTCTTACTGCAAAGCCCTTTTATTATTTGTAAAACGCCAGCATTGTATAGAATAAGCCATCACCTTTCTGGATATCTAAGGGGTTTTGGATGGTGGAAATAACCATGGAGTTTCTTTCTGAGATGATGGCTTTCCTTCAGGGTATCTGTGGAGGTAGTCACAGTTACACAGGTGAATGCTGGTGAAGGATTAGAAGCTTTTGGGCCTGCATGTGTCCACAGAAGAGTGTGTGTTATTTAGTCAACTAATATTTATTGAGCTCCTATTGTAGGCAGGGATTTATCTGTGTGCTAGGGTTACACCAGTAAGAAGTGAGTATGCCAGTGAAAGGCAAGGGAGAGAAATAACCAACAAATATACAGCACATATACTGTGTTGTAAGAGTGAAAGTCATAGGATGAAAATCAAATCAGCATCAAGGGATAGCAATGGAGGTGCCATCAGCCTCCAACGATAAGGTGGGATTCAAACAGTGTGGATAATGGAGGCAGAGCAGTCCAGCTGGAGGGGACTGTGAATACGAAGGCCCTATCGTCACAGTGTGCTCCAAATATCTGGGAAACACTCAGAAGGTCATCGGAGCAGGGGTAGAGTGAAATCCAGGGTGAAGGGTGGTGGGAGATGAGGTGGGCAGGGTGGTAGGGTACTGGTTTCAGAACGCAGATGGCCTTATAGGTCCTGGAAAGAATTTTGGAATTTTTTTTTTTTTTTTTTTCTGAATGAAATGGTAGTTGATATTTGAGATGCGCAGGATTGGAGAAAATTGGGTTAAATTCCCAGTGGTCCTAGTGGCTTTGTAGACATTTCTTTGTCATAAGAGGTTTCCTAAAGCACGGTGTAAAATAAAGATATAAAGGAGCAAAGCATGTTTCCGCACAGGACGACTTGCAATGACAGCTAGAAATGATTCCTGCAAGTCACGAAACATTCGTCCTTGTGTGTGTAAGTGGGGGTAAGGATGGGAAGTCATTTTTTTTTCTCCCTGAATTTATAGGTAAATATTCTTTTCAAAATTTCAGAGAGATGAAGCAAAATGCCCCTCTCTTCCGAATGCCTGCACGTGCACACAGGACAGCGTCGGACCCCCAGGCCCACCAGGCCCTGCAGTAAGGAAACTGAAATGAGCCCTATTGTTCTTCCTTTGATGTTTCTGGGGTGGCCACCTGTTTTCCAATTTGGATCCATAAAATACTTCCATCCATCCATGTTTTTAAAAATAATACAAGCTAAATTGCACACCATCTTTGTAGTATATTTACATGTCTGAGATGGAGCAAAATCAAGAATATTTAATTCTGGCATTGGACGCATTTCTCCAGCCATGCAGGCACATGATATTATCTAGTCTCCAAGAGCTTTTCTCTTAAAGATATAAACCTGGGTTTTCATCTATACTTATATGACTGAAAATTCCTTACATCTTCTGAAACCTTCTTGTACCCATGGTGCAAAGCCATGATTGAGAGGCCGACCCAAGAACAACGTGTTAAGAGCCTAGACCACGTGTACCTTATGCAGCAGACGTATCATGAGATTAACATGTAAAGGGGTCATCCTGTACGTGATCACATTGTACACTCGGGATGAAAGTGATAGGGTTTGGGATAACCTAAGTGAGAAGAATGACCAGGTTTATTATTCATGGGAGGAGAGAAGACCAAGCAAGTGCAAGGGAAAAGGCTGAGGATTGCGTGACAGACCTCAATGATCAATGTGCAACCCCTCGGTTTGTTCATACCAACATCCGATTGGCGACAGTTTTGAGGAATAGAAATAATAGCTCTAAGCCTTGTTGGCTTCTTTTAAGAAAATGGGTCATTAACATAGGAACACTGAATTTTACTATGCTTGGTCCATAGCAGATATTGCAAATTGATTTTAGGTTAATTATAAACCAGCTTCTTATATACAAAATAAAAATTTCACAGAAATTATCATGATTTAAAAAATAATAGTGATGTGCCTGATTTATATTTGCAAACATGAACATATATCCTGGATGTGACTTAGAAGTTTTCGGGGAGTGGGGATTTTTCCCCCCTCTGCTTGTGAAGTCACATTATTTGATATGACTACCATATTTATTTCTTCTTCGTTTAATGGTTTCTGAATTCCTATTATTATATTCTTATTATAATACTGAAACCCATGTTCTGAGATACTGAGAGATTAAAGATATTCTTCTTTTTATGTATTATTTTCTCTGAAGAATACAATTCATATAATTCCAAAACACATATTTCTCTTTACTATATTCAAGTAATGTTTGCTTTTTTCAGTAAACCTCACATTTTAAAATAAACTTCAAATTTTACTGACAATAAGAGGCACTTAGAATATACCAAGTTTTGAAATTCTCTTTCCTCACATATTTTTATGACATGAAATATCTGCTTCAATATTTTGCAGGTAGCTTAGAAGTAATTATCTCCCAAATGCACTTTTGCTTGGAAAAAAAATATATATATCAAAAATATGTATCTCAACTTCTTCTTACTTTTCCAAATGTTCACACTAAAATGTGCTCTTATTGTGTATTTTAGGGAGGACCTGGCGTGAAAGGTCCCAGAGGGGAAAGAGGTATCAGTGGGGCAATTGTAAGTATATTTCAGAGTGCATTTACGTTTTCATCTACATGTTGAAGTCTGGGTGTTCAGATTTCCATGAAGGGGAGATGTGACCTTGAGCAAGTTAGTTCAGAGTCAATGCACCTCAGGTACTATAGTTACCGCTGCCTTGTCTCTGGATGTCAAAACGATGGATGAGAACATTCTCCTGAGCAAAGTACACATATCCTAAGAATGGAAAATCAAGCACCACATGTACTCAGTACTTAAGCAGAAACAGTAGATTAGCAGTTACATGTTCACGTGAGAGAAAAACTCTATTACATTGAAGTAGAGGGGAGAGGCTGCAGGGGTTGGGTAAATTCCCACTCAACAGACACATTCATGGGTACACTGCACACTTTCTGAGTGAAAAGCACAACTGCAGTCTGAACTTTAACCTTACAAAAGCGAAGCGTGCAATCTAACATGTAATCTCACATTAACCTGAAATAAAAGAAATTTTAGAAATAGTCTAGCCAGAGCAGAAAATGCTTACAGTCCATCTCCCAGCTGTAACAATTCCACACGGGAAATCTGCAGAAGCAGCTGTAGGGCTCTTCCAGAACATGGAGAAATGTGTGTGGAGCTGGAGCTGGGAAGGAGCCTGCATTCTGAAAATAGTCTGCTTCTCTCTCTCTCTCTCTCTCTCTCTCTCTCTCTCTCTCTCTCTCTCTCTTTTTTTTATCTGTCTCAGAACAAATGCTGAGTGGCTCCTTCTGCTTTCACTGGGCTTCACCACCCTTTCTGCCAGTCCCACCACATTGCTCTTCTACAAGACAACTCAAGCTTTTCAGAAAACATTTTATAAAAATAATGGGTAGCCTTTGGTCCCTATATCATTAAGAATCAAATGACTCAGTTAAGAGAAGGTGAGATTGGGATGTTAACCCGGGTCCGTCTGAATCCCAGTTCATGCCCTTTCCACCTGGACATTTGTAAAAGAACTCCAGCATGGGTGCCTTGTCTCTGAGTATGTTAATTTATACAGGGATAAGCCTACAACTGTGAGAAATCAGGAATAGCTTGAAATAAATCAAGACCTTTGATCTTACATGAAAGTATGAGTATTCAAACCTGTATATGAGTGTGTTATATTCAATGTATTTTATTAAAAAAAAATCTACTTCCAATAGAATTTTTTATGGAAATTTAAGACCTCTTGTGAATTTATTGCACTTTCCCTTTTTTAATGAGTAGTAAAGGTTGAAAAAGAGATGACGTTAATAAATACTTCCATGGCTGTAGATTTTTGAAGTGTTTGCAAAGATTATTTGACTGATGTTTTAGAGTCATGAAGACATGTTTCTGGCTGACTGCTGGCCCTGGAAGGGCCCTGCATTACTTTGTGCATCTCTGTCTTGTGTGTTGTAGGGGCCCCCTGGTCCTCGTGGAGATACAGGTCCTCCAGGCCCCCAGGGTCCTCCAGGCCCTCAGGGACCCAATGGACTCTCTATTCCGGGAGAACAAGTAAGGACAAAGGCTTTCTGTATGAAACGAGGATGAGGGGCTAACATTGAGTTTCACTGGACCTTCTTATGCACTGGACAAACTCAAATGTTTTCTAAAAAGGCTAGTCCCTGAGATAACACCTTACTGTTGTTTCAGTTCTGAAAAGGCTAGTCCCTGAGATAACACCTTACTGTTGTTTCAGTTCAGATATCTAAATAGTACACATAATAAGAAAAAATGTCCAGAAAAAAATATTGCTACATATTTGACCTTATTAAAAAATTTCTTAAAAGTAATACAGATACGTGTATCCCTTATGTTAAATTATGTTCTTTTCAATAGGTATGTTATCCCATAATTATATAAAATTACCTCATAACATTGTGAGTGGAAATTATAATAACATTTGTAGTTTTAAAAATATTAATCCAAAAAAACTGTTTTACTCATCTCCCTTCAAAAGTAGTCACTCGCAGGCGCTCATCTCTTAATCCTTACATTGGATTTATGGAGTGATGAAGGTTTCAGAGGTGACTCATGTCTTCCCTTTTCACTTAATCTCAGCGAAATGCCTGAGCCCTGCTTTCCTGTTGCTTCCTGTAGGGTCGCCAAGGGATGAAAGGGGATGCTGGAGAGCCAGGGCTCCCAGGCCGGACTGTGAGTTGGTCTTCAAGTTGCCTCTGGGGGGGGCCCCCCCCCCCCCCCCCCCCCGCGCCCGCCTGAGGCAGAGGGGCGCCGGGCGCGCCACACCAAGCGACCCCACAC
>CAUYPK010102698.1:0-15727 GCA_963574355.1 Loris lydekkerianus
GCCTCTACCTAGATACAGCCAATGTGGTACCATGCCACTGGCCCGACCCTGTCACTCACCTCTTCCCCCGCCTTCTTTCCCTGCCCCTTCTCCACAATAAAAAAATAAATAAATTCAAAAAAAAAAAAAAAAAAAAAAATCCCTGAAATCAATCTACATGTTTTTCATTGATTTTGGAAGTATTATATGCCTGCTATAAGGATTCAAACATTAAAGAATATTATAAAGGAGCTTCATCTTATAAAAAAGCTCTGTATTTGATAGGATACATCTGTGGCTCTTTTTATGTTTCCTTGGTTGTGTCCTCGCTGGTATTAGCTTGTAGGTCCTGGTTGGGGATGGGGCAGACTAGAAAGGCAAGCTTAGTGAAGTGCAGTTGTAAATGGTTGACTTTTGATGCAGGGTTGATGGGGTGGTGATTATAAACAGCTAGTTCTGGAGTCCACCTGGCTACATAGGCTCCCACAAAGGCAACTTGTTTGCCCTGTCTGTGTCTTGGTGTCTTCATCTATGGTGAAGGTGGTCATTGTACCTGAGAGAGCCAGACCATGGCCATCTTAGGCTGGATCGCCGTCATTTTAAAAGTTAAGTTTCACTTTCACAGCCATTTTGCTGTATAAGTTTCACTTTCCTGTAAGAACAGGCAATTCCCGGAAACCATGCAAGTGCGACCTCCCAATCAGGACCATGCTCTGCATCAGACCATTTGGCAGCCAATCCCTAGAGGCCCCCTGCCCTGAAGCCTAGCACACCCCTCCCACTACCCCATATTATAAAAACTCTATGTCCCAGAGCTCAGGGCTCCTGGCTTGGATCCTTTGCAGTGGAGACCCCGGGAGCCCAGGCTCCAGCTTGTTACAATAAAGGCTCTTTTGCTTTTGCATCGGAATCTGCTCCCTGGTGGTCTTTGGGGACTTTGTGATCTGGGCATAACAGTACCTATCTCATAAAGTGGTGAGGATTAAGTTGGTTAATGCCTGGGCATAGTAACTGCTCAGCCATTAGTATAGTTATTGTTTGTGCAGAGATGGGGGAGAGAAGAAAACTTAGTGCTTACTGTGTGTTGTATGCCTCTGCCTACAGGATTTTCCCATTTGATCTTTATGGGTTAGATACTTTCCATTTTTATACAGATAAACTAAAATACGGAAGGAGTAGAATGAATCATGTAAGTCTATTTCTAGGACTAAGGACAAGATAAATACTGAAAGTTGCCAGACCAAGAGGTAGCAAAATGCTGAAAAATGAGGTGGGAAACAGACCTACAAGGTTTTTTGTTTTTTTTTTTTTTGTAGTGACAAGAGTCTTACTTTATTGCCCGCTGTAGAATGCTGTGGTGTCACACAGAATGCTGTGGTGTCACACACATCCTGGGCTTAGATGATTCTCTTGCCTTAGCCTCCCAAGTAACTAGGACTACAGGTACCTGCCACAACGCCCAGCTATTTTTTTGTTACAGTTTGGCCCAGGGCTGGGTTTGAACCCACCACCCTGGGTATATGGGGCCAGTGCCCTACCCACTGAGCCACAGGTGCTGCCTACAGACCTGCAAGGTCTTGAACACCCTCTAGGACAGTAGTTCTCAACCTTCCTAATGCCCCGGCCCTTTAATACAGTTCCTGTTGGTTGCAACCCACAGGGTGAGAACTATTCTAAGATGGAGGGGCACCCAAACTAATAACAGAAAACTGTGCTTTTGAAAACTCAAATATTTTAAATTTTGGCAGTATTTCTGTATTTTCTGTTTTGCTCTCCTTTTTTCTATAGTAAAATTATTTATTTTTATTTTTTATTTATTTATTTTTTTTTTGAGACAGAGCCTCAAGCTGTCCCCCTGGGTAGAGTGCTGTGGCATCACAGCTCACAGCAACCTCCAACTCCTGGGCTTAAGTGATTCTCCTGCCTCTGCCTCCCAAGTAGCTGGGACTATAGGCACCCGCCACAATGCCCGGCTATTTTTTGGTTGCAGCCATCGTTGTTTGGTGGGCCCAGGCTGGATTTGAACCCACCAGCTCAGGTGTATGTGGCTGGCACCTTAGCTGCTTGAGCCACAGGCGCCAAGCCTATGTAATAAAATTTCTGAATCAGTCTATCTCATCTGTGCTTTTGGAACAAAAGGGAAAAGAGGACCCTTTAACCGTCTTCGGCCGGAGCTTTCAGGGACGTTGTGTCAGCTATAGACCAGCTTGCCAGGATTCAAATCCCAGAAGCCTAAATAGGAAAGAAATACAGGAAAAGACTCTAGAAGCTTCTGGAGTCTTCTCTGCTCTAAACTTGGAAAGTTTTGAACAATGTTTCCTAGAAGATGGCCTTTCACTTACTCATCACTTCAGCATTACTCATCCCCAAGAGTGTTGAGTAAGTGAAATTTTGCTGTACTCATGTTTTTTGTGACTTACAAAATATGCTGATACACGCCAGGAGTGGGGGCTTATGCCTGTAATCCTAGCACTCTGGGAGGCCAAGGTGGGTGGATTGCCTCAGCTCACAGGTTTCAAGACCAGCCTGACCAAGAGCGAGACCCTGCCTCTAAAAATAACCAGGAGTTATGATGGGCATCTGTAGTCCCAGCTTCTCCGGAGGTTGAGGCAAGAGAATCACTTGAGCCCAAGAGTTGGAGGTTGCTGTGAGCTAGGATGCCACGACACTCTTATCAAGGGTGACAAAGTGAGACTCTGTCTCAAAAAAGCAAAGGAAGGGCAGCACCTGTGGCTCAGTGAGTAGGGCACCAGCCCCATATGCCAAGGGTGGCGGGTTCAAACCCAGCCCCGGCCAAACTGCAACAAAAAAATAGCCAGGTGTTGTGGCGGGCCCCTGTAGTCCCAGCTACTCGGGAGGCTGAGGCAAGAGAATCGCTTAAGCCCAGGAGCTGGAGGTTGCTGTGAGCTGTGTGATGCCACGGCACTCTACCAAAGGGCCATAAAGGGAGACTCTGTCTCTATAAAGAAAAAAAAAAAAAAAAAAAAGAAAGGTGATACGGAATAGACTTGGGAGTCAGAAAGACGTGATACCTCAGATGATACTCCTGGCTTTGTTACTTGGTAGTTATGTAATTTTAGGCAAGTCAACTTCTGTGGACTTCCTCATCTATAAAATAAGAATAAATGAAACCCATTTCCCAGAATTGGTATGAAAATGAAATGGGGCAGCAAAAATGAAAGTGGACAATACAACCACTGACAGACACTCAGGGCCCTTACTGTCCCTGTCAGGCTAGAGTTTGGGGGTGACATTTGGCCATGTCTTGTATTTTACATTTTCATACTTTGCTGTACCTAGTGCAATGTTTTGTTTATAATCAGCCCCCAGCATTGGCATGTATGCACAGGACAATGGATAAACAAATTTTAGATGTGTTTTAATGTTTACTGATCTATCCTGTCAGAGAAAAACTGCTGATTATAGATAAAGAAAATGTGGGGTCAGGGCTGAAGAGCTGTTCCCTGCACAGAGCAACCAGGGAACAGTGCGACTAACCTCTTCTAAGCCTTGTGGAGGAGCACAGCCACCTGAGGGCACCTCATTTCAGTTTACTCAAAAGCAACTTTTTATGGATTAGCAACAGCCTCATCTCTTCTGACATAAAGGGGTTCCTCTTATAAACAATTTGTTATGCTTCCTTTTTTTTCTTTTGAAATTATGAAATACTTAAAATGTGAATTAGATAATATGACATCCATTTACTCACAATTGAGATTGCTGATTGCTATAATTATTTTATTTTGACTTAATTTCAGACATTTAGAAAAAAATATTATAAAGAATTCCCATATACCCTTTTTTCTCCACATTTGCTTTATCCTTGTCTCTTTGTATTAATACAGATTATTTCTTTTTTAAAAATGTAATTTTGCCTTTTTTTTTTCTTTTTGAGACAGTCTCACTTTGTCGGCCTTGGTAGAGGTGCCTTGGCGTCATAGCTCACAGCAACCGCAAACCTAAACTCATGGGCTCAAGTGATTCTCTTGCCTCAGCCTCCCAAGAGGCTGGGACTACCAGCACCCACCACAAAACCACCTGCCTCGGTCTCCTAGAGTGCTAGGATTACAGGCGTGAGCAATTGCGCCTGGCCATCACCCAGCTATTTTTAGAGATGGTGTCTCTCTCTGGCTCAGGCTGGTCTTGAATTCAAGCACCCGCCTCAGCCTCCCAAACTACTAGAATTACAGGCATGAGCCACTGCACCCAACCTACTTTAATTCTTTAAACAAGTTAATACCTGTAAAGCACTTAACCAGTGCCTGGTGCATCATAAGGACTATGTAGTGTCAAATTTCAAAATAATATGGACATACGGTTATATGCAAGTTCAATTGCTCAAATCTGTTAACTTTCTTGTTCTCATTTTGTAAGTTTGAGTTCTCAAGTTTTAGAGAAGTATGTTAAAACTTTGTGTTTATGGAGACTTTACCTCTTAACATGTTTACATGGATGGGGCTGGAACATATTCTTAGCAAAGTTATCTCGAGAATGGAAGAAAAAGTATCCAATGTACTCAGCCCTACTATGAAACCAATTATAGCCCAAGAAGAAGGGGAAAGGAGAAAGGGAGGGAAGCGGAGGGTGGGGGGAGGGAGGGTAATTGGTGGGACCACACCTACGGTGCATCTTATAAGAGTACATGTGAAATTTACTAGGTGTAGAATATAAACATCTAAACACAATAACTGAGAAAATGCCATGAAGGCTATGTTAACCAGTTTCATGAAAATATTTCAAATTGTATATAAAACCAGCACATTGTACCCCATGATCGCATTAATGTACACAGCTATGATTTAAAAAACAAAAAACAAAAAAACTTCGTGATTGTGAATCTGTGCTTTTTTTTTTCCAGATTAATGTGAGGGTGGAATTAGGTTACAATGTTTGCATTTGTTAAGTACAGTCCCTGTTATTGTTGTGTCCCGCCCCCAGAAGGTGTGCGGTATACCCTTACAATGTGCCCATCAAGTGGGAGCTCACCAATCCCTCTCTGGCCTCCCCATACCCCCCACCCCCATTTCTTCCCCCCAACATGAAATGTGTTTTTCTTTTGTGTAGGCATGTATTACCTTGTCTACTAGCTTCATATTAATATTGAGACATTGGATATTTGCTTTTCCATTCTCATGATACTTCACTGAGAAGAATGTGTTTCAATTCCAATTTGTACATTTTTTAATGTCTACTGTCTACTTTGGCCCCCTGGCATGAGAGACCCTGGTCAGTTGTCTATGGCCCAGTCCCATGACCCAACAGTGAGGGCTATATCTCACTGTATAGCAGAAAACTAAGAAGTCAGGGTGCTTGCTGAGGCGAAGGGCATCTTGGGTGCATGGAAATGAATGAATTCAAGTACCCAGAGAATCACAGCCATCTCCCCTTCTGTAAGGTTTTGCACTGCAGCCTTTTATCACTTGCTGCCCTCCAGCGTTTCCCCCTCTCAAATGCCTCTTCTGCTCTCTTTAACCTTAATTCCTCTGAAGTTTAAGCCAATTTTTTGAATAACACTTACCAAATTACCTCTAATACTTCAAAAGTAAATTTCAGCATTCCCATGGTATTTGTGGGATTGGAAGCTTGAAGAGAATGTTTCTTAACTGATTAAATATTGAATATTGTAAAAAATACACATGGAGATTTCATAAGAGTGGGGGAAACAGACATGAAACAAATCCAATTAAATTGTGCAACTTGCTAGGAGGAAAAAGCTGGATTCTATAAGGGAGGAAACAGTGTGTGGGGAGGATGTTCCCAGAGGAACATCCTGACCAGCTCTGGGAAGGTCATGGGCCAAGACAGAACTTGGCCATTAAAGATCTGAAAGAGCCAGTGAGGCTGGTGCCATGCAGCCAGGGAGCGGCCAACAGATGGGCTAGCTTATGTAGGGCTGCACGAGGCATTTGAGGGCTTTTAGAAGTATTCCAGAAATGGGAAGGAGTTTAAGCAGAGAGTGAGATGACTGGGTTTATGTTTTTAAATATAAATCTAGGTAGTAGGAAGAGAATGACTAGAGAAGTGCAGGACTGGAAGCAAGGTTACAATTTGGGGCAACTTTAGGAAACAGAGAATTTTGGAGACCTCAGAGTGTTTCCCTCTTGTCAAGAAGTTTGCTAAAACCACACCAGCAAAGAAAGACTTTAACTTCAGCTGTTAATAATTGTTTTGTGGTTTTTTTTTAGCAACACCCAAAGATACAGATTAAAGAACCACGGGTGCTCAACAATTTTTTTTTTCCTCTATGGCACATTGGATGACGAATTAAATACACAAACACTAATGAAAGCTGATTAACAAAAAAATTGTCCGTGCCTACTTTATGTGATATCTGACACTACAGATAAGCAAGAAGTCCTCACAAAATCAGCACGCAGCCCATGGGCCACAGGTTGGACACCACTGATGATTCATGATGACCACTATAGATTTCTCAAAAGTCTAGATCTAGAAGGTCTAGAGTTATAATCGTTACTACCTCCTTTCTATTTAAATTCTGTGGGTAGTTGGTTAAAAACGTCTTACTTTGAAAAATTCAAATGTATGTAAGAGAATAGTACAATAAACTCTCATTACCTTGATTTAATAATTATTAAGTTTGCTGATATTTACATCATCTGTTGCTGAAATATTTAAAAACAAATTCCAAATACCATGTAATTTTATCCCTTTATATATCAAGGATCTGTATCTAAACTATGATGCAGATGCTATATTCACAAAACAAACAATATATTGGAAATACCTAATGCCATCTCCTTAACTAAATATCCTTGATTGTCTCAAGGATTTCTTTTTTTTTTTTGAGACAGTCTCATTATGTCACCCTCAATAGAGTGCTATAGCATCACAGCTCACAGCAACCTCCTTGCCTCAGCCTCCCAAGTAGCTGGGACTATATGAGCCTGCCACAATGCCTGCCTATTTTTCTATTGTAGTTGTCATTGTTGCTTAGCTGGCCCAGGCTGGGTTTGACCCATCAGCCTCGTGTATGTGGCCGACACCATAACCACTGTGCTACGGGCACTGAGCCGATTGTCTCAAGGATTTTTTTTTTTTTAGAGACAGAGTCTCACCTTGTCATGCTCAGTAGAATGCTATGGCATCACAGCTCACAGCAACCTCCAGTTCTTGGGCTTAGGTGATTCTCTTGCCTCAGCCTCCCAAGTAGCTGGGACTACAGGTGTCCACCCCAATGCCCAACTATTTTTTTGTTGTTGTTGTAGTTTGGCCTGGGCTGGATTCAAACCTGCCATCCTTAGTATATGGGGCGAGCACTCTACTCACTGCCACCTGTCTCAAGTATTTTTATAGTTTATTTGTTTGGATCAGGATCTAAATAAGTTCTGCCAAATGCATTTGGTTGCTAAATATTTTAATTCTCTTTTAATTCAGGGAACTGCTTTTATTTTCTCCTTTTTTTCTTTTTCTCTTTTAAAAAAATTATGTAGTTGACTCATAAATCTTAATAAGTCAAATTTTTAATTTAAGGGTTTTTGTTTTGTATTAGGTATCCTGTGAAATATCTCAATACTTCATAATAAACACTCTTATTTTTTTATTTTTTCATAATAAAAACTCTTTAAAAACAAAAATAAAAATCAGGAAAATGGCCTAACATGGTGGCTCACATCTGCAATCCTAGCATTCTGGGAGGCTGAGTTTGGAGGATCATTGAGATCAGGAGTTTGAGACCAGCCTGAGCACAAGCTAAACCCCATCTTCTACGAAAAATAGAAAAAAATTAGCTGGGAGCGATGGAGTGCACCTGTAGTCCTAGCTTCTCCCAGGAGTTTGAGGCAGGAGGATGGCTTAAGCCCAGGAACTTGAGGTTGCAGTGAGCTGTGATGATGCTACTGCACACTAGCCCAGGTGACAGAGCAAAACTCTGTCTCAATAAAACAGGAAAAAATATTAGATTTGAGGCTTAACTTTAAAGTCCAGGAAGTTAAGCTCTCTCTTTGGAATGTTCTTTGAAGTGTCTGGCATACAATCCTGTGAACCATAAAACCCACCCCATCTCTCCCCTTGGCACACATATGCAAGCTGTTTAATATGAATGCTTGTGTTTAATGTTTTAATTTTATCATCCAGCCTTCTCAAGTTCTTGACCTGCTCACTCAGTATGATTTGTCAACTATTATTAAATTAACAGAATCTGAAAATAGCACATAGTTTCTCAAGCATTTTAAAAAACAAGATGATGCTTCGGTTCACTAACCTCTTTCGTCTTCCCTTCAGAAATTAGAAATTTTAAAATAGTTGAACTGAAGGTAACATCGGTAAAGACCAAGTTTGTTACCACTTAAGGATGTACAGAAGAAGCCATGAGTCTACAGCCATACCACCTTGAACATGCCTGATCGCGTCTGATCTCAGAAACTAAGCACGGTCGGACCTGGTTAGTACTTGGATGGGAGGCAGAAGAAGCCATGACCAAACAATGCATGTTTTTTACCTCAATGTCTGTCTCTGAGAAGGATGACTTTGATTGCTTTGCTATAATTAGTCTCTGTTGCCAATGGAGCAGAGACTGTCATTACCTGCATAACTAGAATTAGATCACTAGGTTTCTTTTGGCTTCATTACTTCAACAGGTTATAGTGCATAAATATTATTGCAAAATTAAAGTAAAAGGATATATGGGAAGTTTGTACTATCTTTATAATTCTTCTCTAAATATAAAATTATTTCTTTTGTTTTTTTTTTTTTTTCAATTTTTGGCCTGGGCTGGGTTTGAACCTGCCACCTCCGGCATATGGGACTGGTGCCCTACTCCTTTGAGCCACAGGCACCGCCCAATATAAAACTATTTCAAAACAAATTTTTTTTTTTTTTTTTTTTTTTTTTTTTAGAGACATAGTCTCACTTTATTGCCTTTGGTAGAGTGCGATGGTGTCACAGCTCACAGCAACCTCCAGCTCTTGGGCTTAGGTGATCCTCTTGCCTCCCGAGTAGCTGGGACTACAGGCACCTGCCACAACATCCGGCTATATTTTTTGTTGCAGTTTGGCTTGGGCTGGGTTTAAACCCACCACCTTCAGTATATGGAGCTGGCGCCCTACTCACTGAGGCTCAGGCACCACCCATAAAATGTTTTTTAAAGTTAATTTCTTCTTCTAAATGTCGATCTTAAGAAATTTCATGGCTATTTCAGTAATGCTATTGTTACTCAAATTATTTTTGAAGTCTCCTCTTTTGGAATTATCTTCAAACGGCTGAAATCCAGCGTCAGAAAATCAGAGGATCCAGAAAAAATCTTAGAAGTTATCTAATCCCATCTCCCAACCATTCTAGGGGATTCTGCCATATGCCACTCTATATAAACTCACTCCCATAGTAATTAAAATTTAAGCTGTGGCCCAAATGTCACCTTTACAAGGTTTCTGTGAACTTTTTTTTTTTTTTTTCAGTTTTTGGCCAGGGCTGGGTTTGAACCCACCACCTCCAGCATATGGGGCCAGTGCCCTACTCTGTTGAGCCACAGGTGCTGCCCTCTGTGAACTTTTTTGTACACACATCTTTGGGCACATTTGGGGATATTTCAGCACTCTAGATTTCAAAAATAATTACTGGATCCAAGGAAATGCTCATTTAAAATATTGATTTAGGCTAGGTGTCCGTCTTTCAGTGGTTAGGGCACCAGCCACATGCTCGGCTCTGGTGGGTTTGAACCCCACCCAGGCCTGCTAAACAAACAAAAATATACCCAGGCATTGTGGTGGGTGCCTATAGCTTCTTGGGAGGATGAGGCAAGAGAATTCCTTGAGCCCAGAAGTTTGAGGTTGCTGTGCACTATGACACCATGGTACTCTAGGCACTCTACCAAGGGTGACAAAGTGAGACTCTGTTTTAATAAGAAAAAAATAAAAAATAAAATAAAATGTTGTGGAGAGTGGGACTGAGATGGCAGGGCCCCCACAGCCTGGGGAACATTGGGGGAATGAACCCCAACTGCTTCTCCATTGCCAAAACAATCACGTTCCTTTCTTTAGGCTCTCTCTACCAGAAGTCCTGTAGTCCTTTCTTTGTCTAGTTAACTATGCAGAGATCCTTGTGATCTTTCCTTTTTACTTCTTATCATACGTTAAGGAAGTTGAGTAGAAACCATTAACAAGAGGATTTGTCTTCAAGTCATTTGCATCTTCCTGTCTTACTGTTAGAGCAAAAATATGTCTTTCCTTTATGCTATTTCCCCATATTGTCCATGCTACTTCCCACTGGACAACCCTGTACAGATACTATAAAATAAAGCTGATTTTGTGCTTTGGTGCTGGCTGCAGCCCTCAGCTCAGTCAGACCTCCCATCCCACCTTTTCTCTCTTTGTCTTCTCTTACGCTGTTTTTTTTCTCAGTCCCCACCAATTCCACTCTGGTTCGCTCCCCTTCCCCGCGTTGATTCCTGACAAAACATTGATTTAGTCTTTTCAATTTGCCATCCACAAAATCTATATAACTCCACCCACAGTGTATGGGAATACACTACAAGAGAATGCTATCAATCATTTTACATTTGCCACCCCGGTAGCCAGGGTGAAGTGGGGTTGGCAGGAACAGCCTGCCACATCTAGGGTAGAGTGTCTTACCACACTGTTCAGAATTTCCAGAGCATGATGATAAGTTTTAATATTATTTTAAAATTCTCTACAGGCCACCCACCCCTTTACTGTCTGTGTTTTCTCCTGTTGACCACTCACTCTGACAATCCCTTTGGTATACCACTGCCGATAGGTTAAAAAAAAGCTATCTTGCTTTAATTTGCATTTCTCAGATTAGTAGTGAGACTGAACATAGGCTTTTCTCTTGTTGGCAATTTGTATTTCTTTCTCAGGTCTTTGGGCTATTTCTTTTGGATCTTTTTCTTACTTTTTTTTCTTTTTGAGACAGAGCCTCAAGTTGTCACCTTGGGTAGAGTGCTGTAACATCACAGCTCACAGCAACCTCCAACTCCTGGGCTTAAGCGATTCTCTTGCCTCAGCCTCCCAAGTAGCTGGGACTACAGGCACCCACCACAATGTCCAGCTATTTTTTGGTTGCAGTTGTCATTGTTGTTTGGCAGGCCAGAGCTGAATTCAAACCCGCCAGCTCTGGTGTATGTGTCTGGCACCTTAGCCGCTTGAGCTACAAGCATGGAGCCTTTCTTACTTTTTTTTTTTTCAGTTTTTGGCCAGGGCTGGGTTTGAAACCACCACCTCTGGCATATGGGGCCGGTGTCCTACTCCTTTGAGCCACAGGCGCCGCCCAACTATTTTTTCCTTATTTTAAAGGAGCTCTTTATATATTATGAATAATAACCCTTTGTTACATGTGTTGCAAATATTAATATTTTCTGTGTATCTCTCATCTTTTAACGTTATGGTCTCTTGCTCTGTGGAAGTTACGTTAATGTTTGGAGGAGGGTACAGATGAGTTTTTGTTTCATTTAAATTTATTTTAAAATTAGAAATACTAGCAACTAGGACCATGTTCCAAAAGTATCAGAATTCCAGTTGGGAAATCTTTGTTTATCTGAGAGTGCAGCAATGCCCAAGATCAAGGCAAAGCTTAGTATAAGATTCTTGAAGTACCTTGCAGGAGTCCTTTCATTGCCATCCAAGTCCTAGGTTCTATCCTCCACCATGGCTGCACATTGTCATTCTTAGGGATTCTTGGGGGGAAGATGAAACTAAGGAAAGCCAGGACTCTCTGTTGAGAGTGTCCCATCTTTATGCAATCTAATCAACCCATCATTTGCTTCCTAGCTTCTGGGTTTTGTGTCAGACTAAGAAAGTTTTTTCCTACCCCAAATTATAAAGATATGTGTCTATGTTTTTTACAAATCATTTTATGGTTTGGTTTTTTTTTTATGTTTATATCTTTAAACCACTGGACATTTATGGATAGCCAGTAATCCTTGTACTGTCAGGTGGTTAAATCCAGTCTTCCCCATCCCGATTTGAAATGCCACTTTGAGCATGTGTAAAATTGTATATATATGAACTTGGGTTATTTTCTGGGCTCTGTTTCACCCCACTGATCTACTCATCTTTTCTTGATCAGTATTACTCTGCCCTAATTAATAGTTTTGTTAGGCTGTTTTTTTTTTTTTTTTGAGACAGAACCTCAAGTTGTCGCCCTGGGTAGAGTGCTATAGCATCACAACTCACAGCAACCTCCAACTCTTGCCTCAGACTCCCAGTATTTGGGACTACGGGCACCCACTACAACGCCAGGCTATTTTTTGGTTGCACTTGTCCTTGTTTAGTAGGCCTGGGTCAGTTCGAACCTGCCACCCTTGGTGTATGTGGCTGATGCCCTGCCCCCTAATTAGTAGTTTTATACTTCCTTTTAATGTCTCGTAGTTCAAATCTTGTCTTGTTATAGTTGTTTTTAAAAACTTTCTTGACTATTTTCAAACGTTTATCTTCCAGATACATTAGAGAATCAACTTTTATTCATTTATTTTTATTTTTATTGGGGATTCATTGAGGGTACCGAGAACCTGGTTACATTAATTTCATTTGTTAGATAAAGACCCTCTTATACTTGTGTCTTGTCCCCAAAAGTCCTACCAATTTTTAAATTAAAAAAAGATTCTGGGCGGTGCCTGTGGCTCAGTGGGTAGGGCGCTGGCCACATATACCGAGGGTGGCGAGTTCAAACCCAGCCCCAGCCAAACTACAACAACAAAAAATAGGGGGCGTTTTGGTGGGCGCCTGTAGTCCCAGGTACTCGGGAGAATCGCCTAAGCCCAGGAGTTGGAGGTTGCTGTGAGCTGTGTGACGCCGCGGCACTCTAGGAAGGGTGATAAAGTAACACTGTCTCTACCCCCCCAAAATTAATTAATTAATTAAAAAGATTCCATTGGGATTTTGATGAAAATTTCATTTAATTTATAGATTTTTTTTTTTGTTTGTTTGTTTTGAGACAGATTCTCAAGCTGTCCCCCTGGGTAGAGTGCCATGGCATCATAGCTCACAACAACCTCAAACTCTTGGGCTTAGGTAATTCTCTTGCCTCAGCCTCCCAAGTAGCTGGGACTACAGGCGCCCGCCACAACACCCCGCTATTTTTTGGTTGTAGCTGTCATTATTGTTTGGCAGGGCAGGGCTGGATTGGAACCTCCAGCTCTGGTGTACGTGGCTGGCGCCCTGATTACTTGAGCTACAGGCAAGGAGCCTAATTTATAGACCATTATACTAAATAGCCAGAGATAGTGACTTTTTACATGGGTTTTGAACATTTCTTTTCTTTTCTTTTTTGAGACAGATCTCAAGCTGTCCCCCTGGGTAGAGTGCTGTCACATCATAGCTCACAGCAACCTCCAACTCTTGGGCTCAAGCAATCCTCTTGCCTCAGTTTTTTTTTTTTTTCCTTCCTCCCTTCCTCCCTCCCTCCCTTATTTCCTTCCTTTACTTTCTTACAGAGTTTCACTATGTCACTCTTCTTAGAGTGCTTTGAAGTCACAGCTCACAGCAACCTCAAACTCTTGAGCTTAAGTGATTCTCTTGCCTCAGCCTCCCGAGTAGCTGGGAGTACAAGCACCCGCCACAATGCCAGCTATTTTTGTTGCAGTTGTCATTGTTTTTTAGCTGGCCCGGGCTGGGTTCCAAACTGCCAGCCTCGGTGCACGTGGCCAGCGCCATAACCACCACGCTAAGGTGGTTCGGTGCTAAGAGCCGAACATTTCTTATTAATTTTGTTTCCAGGCACTTTATAGTTGTGATTATTATGAATAGGATATTTTCATTTTATTTTATTTCGTTTTATTTCATTTCATTTCATTTATATATTTTTTTGAGACAGAGTCTCACTCTGTCACCCTGGGTAGAGTGCTATGGGGTCACAGCTCACAGCAACCTCTAATTCTTGGGCTCAAGCGATTCTCTTGCCTCAGCTTCCCGAGTAGCGGGGACTACAGGCGCCCACTCCAAGGCATGGCTATTTTTAGAGATGAGGGTCTCGCTCTTGCTTAGGCTGGTCTAGAACTCCTGAGCTTAGGCAATCCACCCACCTCAGCCTTCCAGGATTGCTAGGATTACATGTGTGAGCCACCATGTCCAGCGAATAGGATTTTTTTTTTTTGAGACAGAGCCTCAAGCTGTTGCCCTGGGTAGAGTGCAGAGGCATCACAGCTCACAGCAACCTCCAACTCCTGTGCTTAAGTGATTATCTTGCCTCAGCCTCCCAAGTAGCTGGGGCTACAGGCACCCGCCACAACCCCTGGCTATTTTCTGGTTGTAATTGTCATTGTTATTTGGCAGGCCCGGGAGGGATTCAAACCGCCAGCTGTGAAGTATGTGGCTGGCACCTTAGCCACTTGAACTATAGGCGCCCAGCCCAAATAGGATTTTTTGTTTGTTTGTCTGTTTGTTTGTTTTTCTTTTAGAGACAGTCTCACTTTGTCGCCCTCAGTAGAATCCCGTGGCATTCTCCAGCTCTCCAGCAACCTCCAGCTCTTGGGCTTAGACAATCCTCTTGCCTCAGCCTCCTGAGTAGCTGGGACTAAAGGCTCCCGCCACAACACTTGGCTATTTTTTTTTGTTGCAGTTTGGCCGGGCCAGGTTTGAACCCACCACCCTCGGTATATGGAACTGGTGCCCTACTCACTGACCCAGAGGCACTGCCCCTGAATAGTATATATATATATATAAATTGTTAAATCATAGCTGTGTACATTAGTGCAATAATCAAGGGGTACAATGTGCTGGGTTTGCTGTAGATGGCCTCTATCTGTTTAAGAAATGCCCCTTTGATGCCTATTTTTTTAAGTGTTCTGATCATGAAAGAATGCTGGATATTATCAAGGGCTTTTTCTGTGTCAATTGAAAGAATCATATGGTCTTTGTTTTTTATTTTATTGATGTGATGTGTTATATTTATAGATTTGCATATGTTGAACCAACCCTGTAACCCTGGAATAAAACCAACTTGATCATGGCATATAATTTTTTTGATGTGCTGTTGAATTCTGTTTGCTAAGATCTTATTGAATATTTTTGCATCAGTAGTCATTAATGATATTGGTCTATAATTTTCTTTCTTTGTTGGATCCTTTCCTGGTTTGTGTATCAGGGTGATATTTACTTCATAGAATGTGTTGGGAAGTATTCCTTCTTTTTTTATGCTTTGAGAAAGATTGTATAATATAGGTACTAGTTCCTCTTGAAAGGTTTGATAGAATTTGGATGTGACGCCATCTGGTCCCAGACTTTTCTTTTCTGGGAGATTTCATATTATTATGCTATCTCAGTGATGGATATAGGTCTATTCAAGATTTCTAAATCTTGGGCATTTCCTATGGCTCAGTGAGTACAGCGCCGGCCCCATATACTGAGGGTGGCAGGTTCGAGCCCACCCCGGCCAAACTGCAACAACAAAATAGCCGGGTACTGTGGCTGGCGCCTGTAGTCCCAGCTACTCGGCAGGCTGAGGCAAGAGAATCGCCTGAGCTCAGGAGTTGGAGGTTGCTGTGATGCCAAGTCACTCTACCGAGGGTGACACAGTGAGACTCTGTCTCAAAAAAAAAAAAAAAAAAAAAAAATTTCTAAAACTTTGTGGTTGTCTCTAGAAAGGTGGCGCGCTTCAAAGTATTGGTCCATTTCCTTCAGAGTTTCATATTTCTGGGAATAGAGATTTTTGTAGTAATTATTGAGGATTTTTTGAATTTCTGAAGTGTCTGTTGTTATTTCTCCTTTATCATTTCTGATAGATGATATTAGAGATTTCCCTTTTCTATTTCTGGTTAAGGTGGCCAAAGGTTTATCCA
>CAUYPK010102701.1:0-14125 GCA_963574355.1 Loris lydekkerianus
GAAGGGAGCTCTTTTTATAGGGTTCTGGAAGAAGCGGGAAGAAGCAGGAAGGAATGGCGCGTTACAATCTTATTGGTTCATTTAAATTGATCCACTCTATCTTTACATGACAGAAGTTTAAATTCAAGTCAAGTCATCGGGGTAGAATAATTCCTTGTATTAGTTTTTCTCAGAACTGCTGCCCCAGCCCTATCGCGACCATCTGGAGCCCTGGACGGGCCTTTTCCTGGAACATAGGGCTCTCTGGAGCCCTGGGCGGGCCATTTCCTGGATCAGGGGGCTCATGTAGGGTAGACACCTTGTAAGATGCCTGGTCTGGGGCCAGCTAAAATTTTCCATTCTTACAAAACCTTCCATAGGATTAGGATCTGCTACAAGTAACAGAAAAACTTGACCAACAGAGGCTCAAGCAAAATAGTTTATTTTTTCATGTAAAAGTCCCGATGTAGGCAATCCAAGCTTGATGTGGCAATTGTACAGTTATCAGAGGCTCAGGCTTCTTCTAGATTTTTGCTCTGCCATCTCCAGAGTGTGGCCCTTCTTAGGGTCCAAGATGAAGGGCTAACCATTATATCCATTTCTGAGCAGCAAAATGAAGGAGTTGGAAGAGCCAAAGGGCACACATCAATTATCTTTTAAAGAAATACATTTCGTTCTATTACACAGCATTTCTGCTTTCATCCCATTGGCAATGAAGGAGGTAAGAAAATTTCACCCCAAAATATGATTCCTTGGTATAAAGATTATTTTGAATTAAAGGCTATTCATAATCAGGTAACTCTGAAGGAAGACTTTCCTCTATCTATCTAAAAATCTTAAAGGGGTGCTAAACTCCTTATTCACATGCTAATAGACCTGGCCCTAAGGTCCTTTGAAGCACAATACCTGTCTCTTAGGTTAATTTACTAATCACTGTTTCCCTCCATCTACCCATCCCCCTTAGCAACCACTTACTACACGTATATTTTCCAGTTTCTCTCCCCACCCTTCTAAAAGGCATCTTTAAAAGCCACTGACTATCACTGAAACTTTGGGAAATCATTCTTGTGGTTCCCCCTATGTGCATGGTATTTGGAAATAAACCTTTCTCTTATTAATCCACCATAACTGTGACTTGATATTTTCAGCAAACCAACCTAGGGGAAAAGGACAAGTTTCCCTGAGACTCCCCTTCAGCAACACAGAGCTGCTAGACAGTGAGGACATGCGGTCTATTCTAATCTAAATGATCACACACCAGCTTAAAAATAGTGGTCTTCTACAAGGGAGAGATGAATATTGGGTTAGGCAATTAGCAATCTCTGTAACATCTTCCCTCAGCATTTATCTCTTCCTTTCTTGAACATTTTTTAGCATTTAAAATTAATATGAGAGTACAAATGATTAGGTTACATTGTTTGTTATTTTAAGGTAAAGTTCAAGTTATAGTTGACCCAGAAGGTGTGCCCCTTATGTGAGAGCTTACCAATCCCCTTCTCTCCTCCCCTCTCCCCACTTGAATTTAATTGCGTTTTTCTCTCATTTGCCTGTGTAGTTGTTTATCTATCAGCTTCCTATTAATATCACCTACATTGGATACTTGCTTTTCCACTCTTGTGATATTTTAGTAAGAAGAATGTGCTTCAACTCCATCCAGGTAAATATAAAAGATATAAAGTCTCTACCTTTTTAATGGATAAACAGTATTCCATGGTATACATATACCACAGTTCATTAATCCATTCATGGGTTGATGGCCACTTGGGTTGATTCCACATCTTGGAGAATTGAACTGTGATAAACATTCTACTGCAAATGTCATTTTGGTAAAATTATATTTTTTCTTCTAGGTAGATACCTAGTAATGAGATTTCAGAATCAAATGGAATATTTACTTTTAGTTCTTTGAAAATTGTCCATATTTCTTTCCATAGAAGTTATATTAGTTTGCAATTCCACCACCAGTGCAAAAGTGTTCCCTACTCTCCACATCCATGCCAATAACTGCAGCTTTAGGATATTGTGATCTGGGGGTGTTCTCACTGGAGTTAGGAGATATCTCAGAGTCATTTTGAATTCCATTTCTCTGATGATAGGAACGATGAGCATTTTTTCATGTATTTTTTGGCCTTTTGTCTGTCTTCAGAGAAGTTTTTGTTCAAGTCTCTTGCCCATTTATAAATGGGATTGTTTTATTTTTGATAAGTTTGAATTCTCTGTAGATTCTAGTTATTAGCCCTTTGTCAGATTCATAGCATGCACCTATCTCCTCTCATTCTGAAGGCTGTCTTCTTGCTTTAGTTGTAGTACCCTAAGCTGTGTGGAAGATTTTTAGCTTGATTATGTCCTCTTTATTTATTTTTGATGTTGCTTCAGTTGCCAAGGGGGTCATCTTCATAAATAATTTTCTCAGGCCAATAATATCAAGAGTTTTTACCACACTTTCTTCTAGAATTTCTATTGTTTCATATCTTAAATTTAAATCTTTTATCAACTGAGGGTCAATTTTTGTCAGTGGTGAGAGTTGCAGGTCCAGTTTCAGTCTTCTACATGTGGCTAACCAGGTCTTTCAGCACCATTTATTAAATAGGAATTCTTTTCCCCAATGCATGCTTTTGTTTGGTTTATCAAAGATCAAATGACAATGTGTAGCTGGGTTCATCTCTAGAAACCTATAGATTCTATTCCATAGATATATATTTTTCTGCCAGGACCATGCTGTTTTGATCACTATAGACTTGTAGTATAACCTTAGGTCTGGTAATGTGATACCTCCAGATTTGATTTATTTCTTAAAATTGCATTGGCTATTCATGGTATTTTCTGGTTTCCGTATGAAACAAAGCACTATTTTTCTCCCAAAATTCTTCAAAGTGTGAGGGTGCTGTGATGGGTATCACATTGAGTCTGTAGATCTCTTTGGGTAGTATGGACATTTTAACAATGTTGATTCATCCCAACCATGAGCATGGTATATTCTTCATTTGTTATTGTCTTCTGCTATTTCTTTTCTCAGGTTTCATAGTTCTCTCTGTAGAGATTCTATGTCCTTTGTTAAGTATATTCACAGGTATTTCATTTCCTTTGAAGCTACTGTGAAGTGTATTCTGTCTTTGATTTGATTCTCAGCTTGACTGTTGTTGGCATACATAAAGGCTCCTGATTTATGGACATTGATTTGGTATCCTGAGATGTTACGGTAGTTCTTGATCACTTCTAGGAGTCTTTTGGTTGAGTCCCTGGGATTTCCTAAGTATAAGAACATATCATCCACAAAGAGCAAAAGTTTGACTTCCTCTGTCCCCACTCAAATACACTTGATATTTTTCTCTTACATGATTGCATGGCTAGAACTTCCAGCACTATGTTGAATAGCAGGGTGATAGTAAACATCCTTATCTGGGCCCAGTTTTAAGTGGAAATGCTTTCGGTTTTACTCCATTTAATAAAATATTGCCTGTGAGTTTGTTGTAGATGGCCTCTATCAGTTGAAGAAATGTCTCATCTATGCCTGTTTTCTTTAGTGTTCTTGTCAGAAAAGGCTGCTGAATTTTGTTGAATGCTTTTTCTGCATCTATCGAGAGGATAACATGATCTTTGTTTTTGCTTCCATTTATGCAATGAATTACATTTATGGATTTATGTATGTTGAACCAATGTTGCTTCCCTGGGACAGAGCCCACCTGATAGTGATGTATACCTTTTTAAATGTGTAGCTGTATTCTGTTCACTAAGATCTTATTGAATATTTTTGTGTTGATATTCATTAATGATATTGGTCTATACTTCTTATTTTTGTTGGATCCTCCTTTCCTACTTTTGGAATCAGGTTGATATTTGCTTCATATAACATGTTGGGGAAGGTTTCTTCCTTTTCAATGTTTTGGAATAGATTCTGTAGTATACATGTAAGTTCCTCATTGAAAGTGTGATAGAATTCTGATGTAAAACCATTCGGTCAAGGACTTTTGTTTTTTGGAACATTTTTAATCATTGTGTTGCAATTTTGGTGCTTGATATTGGTTTATTCAAAATTTCTAATTCTTTCTGGTTGTGTTTAGGAAGGTGGTATAATTGGAGGTATTGGTTTATTTCCTCTTTATTTTCAAATTTCTGGGCAAAGAGTTTTTGTAGTAATCACTGATAATCTTTTGTATCTCTGTGTTATCTATTGTTATTTCCATTTTTTAGTTTCTGATTGAGGTTCTTAGTGATATTACTTTTCTATTTCTAGTTAATATGGCCAAGGATTTATTGATTTTATTAATATTTTCAAAGAACCAACTTTTTCTTTTGCTAATCTTCTGAATGATTCCTATGTTCTTAATTGCATTTGATTCTGATCTAATTTTGGTTGTTATTTCTTTTCTTCTGTTAAATTGGGGATTGAATTGCTTTTCCTTTTCCAGTTCCTTAAGCTGGTCTATTAGATTTTCGCCTTGTGCTCTTTCTATTTTCTGGATGTAAGCATCTAATGTGATAAATTTCACTCTTAGGACTGGCTTTACAGAATCCCCCAGGTTTTGATTGCTTGTGGCTTCATTACCATTTTGTTCCAGAAATCTAATGATTTCCTTCATAATATCCTCCTTGACCCACCTGTTGTTCAGGATAAAGTTATTTAGTTTTCATGACTTTATGTGGGTATGAAGATTTCTGCTGGCGTTGAGTTCTACTGTTATTCTGTGATGGTCCATGAAGATACAAGGTATAATTTCCGTTCTCTTAAACTTGTTAAGATTTGATTTGTACTGTAAGATATAATCAATTTTAGGCTTGGCGCCTGTGGCTCGGCTAGGGCACCAGTCACATACACCTGAGCTGGTGGGTTCGAATCCAGCCTGGGCCCACCAAACAACAATGACGGCTACAACCAAAGGGTAACTGGGCATTGTGGTGGGCACCTGTGGTCCCAGCCACTTGGGGGGCGGAGGCAGGAGAATCGCTTGAGCCCAGAAATTGGAGGTTGCTGTGAGCTGTGATGCCACAGCACTCTACCCAGGGTGACAGCTTGAGGCTCTGTCTAAAAAAAAAAAAAAGATATGATCAATTTTGGAGGATGATGCATGAGCTGATGAGTAGAATGTGTATTCAGTTTAGCTAGGATGAAATGTTCTATATATATCTGTTAATTCCATTTGTTCTAGGGTCATGTTTAAGTCTATTGCTTCTTTGTTTAATTTTTGCTTGGAGGATCTCTCCAGTTCTGTCAGAGATGTGTTGAAATTTCCAGTCATTATGGTGTTTCAGGATATCATATTGTTCAGGCCTGTTAGGGTTCATTTTATACATCTGGGGGCATTTAAGTTGGGTGCATAGATATTTATTATTGAAATTGTCTTCTTATTGAACTGTTGTTCTCTTCACCAGTATATAGTGGCCTTCTTTGTCTTTATTTTTATTGATTTACAGCCAATTGCATCTGGAAATAAAATTGCAACCCCTGCTTTCTTCTGATTTCTATTTGTCTGAAATATTGTTTTCCATCCCTTCACTCTGAGACTTGTTTTATCCTTAAAGGTTAAATGTGAATAGTTAGCTTATTCATTTTTATTTAGTCAGCTAGTCTGTGCCTCTTCAGCAGGAAATTCAAACCATTTACACTTACTGAGAGAGTTGATAAGTATGGTGGTGTTCTGTTCATCTTGCTTTGTGAAGGTCTGTTGCTTAGTTTTATCATTTGCATGGGTGTCCTTACATTGCTGGTGGTCCATTGTGCTGGTCAATGTGAAGAACGGGTCTGAGTACTTCCTGAAGATGTGCTCTTGTTGTAGCGAACTTCTTCCATGTTTGCATGACAGTAAAATATTTGATTCACTCTCTTTTTTTTTTTTTTTTTTTTTTTTGAGACAGAGTCTCCCCATGTCACCCTTGGTAGAGTACTGTGACATCACAGCTTGCAGCAACCTCCAACTCCTGGGCTTAGGTGATCCTTTTTGCCTCCGCCTCCTCCCAAGGAGCTGGGACTACAGGTGCCTGCCACAACACCCAGCCATTTTTTGTTGCAGTTTGGCTGGGGCCAGTTTGAACCCGCCACCCTCCATATTTGAGGCTGACACCCTACTCACTAAACCACAGGCACTGCCCTGATTCTCCTTTGAACATGACAGTTTAGCAGAATACAGATCCTGTGCTAAAAATTGTTTTGTTTAAAAAGGTTAAGGACAGAAGACTACCCTCTTCTGACTTGAATAGCTCGAGCTGAACTGTCCATTGTCACCCTGATATTTTTCCCCTTATAGGTAAGAAGTTGCTTACACCTGGCTCCTTGCAGAATTTTCTCTTTCATTTTGAATTTGGCTCAGTTAATTACAGTGTGTTTAGGAGATGCTTTATTTGAATTGAATCATGCTGGGGTTCTGAAACTATCTAGTATCTGGATTTCTGCATCTCTCTCAATGCTTGGGAAATTCTGCTCCATGATGTATTGAAGTAGAGCTTCCATTCTATTAGGACCTATCTTCTTCTTCTTCAGGAATCTCTATAATTCAAATGTTCAATCTTTTGAAGTAGTCCCACAACTCTTTCAGACAAAGCTCTGTTTTTGTTCTCCTTTGTTCTGCCTCTTTGAATGATTGGGTTAGTTCAAAAGTCTTGTCTTTGATTTCTGAGATTCTTTTTTCTTCATGTTCTACTCTGTTGCTGAGACTCTTTGCTATGTGTTGAAGCTCCTCAAATGCCTGTTTTAATTCCTTAAGCTCTGTTATAGCCTTCCTAATTATGTCCAGATCCTTGGTGACTTTGTCCTTAATCTCACTGATTTCTTGAGACAATTTTTAGACTTCCTTTTGAATTTCCTTTTCCATTTTCTCCTTAATAACATTCACTTTATTTGCCACCCATAGTCTAAATTTTATTTCTATCATTTCAATGATTTCTCTATGGATGGTATTTTCAGCTGTATCTCCCTTGTAATCTCTGGAGGAGTCAATCTACTCTGATTTTTCATGTTTGCCAGTGTTCTGCTGGTTCCTCCCCATGTGTATTTTCAGTTTATTTAAATTGTTATTATTCATTTTAATCTGGAATTTTAGGTTGTTTATTTTCTTTGTCGTTTCGTTCTTTCACTTTTTTTTTTTTCATTATTTTTTTTTTTTTTTTGCAGTTTTGGCTGAGGCTGGGCTTGAACCCACCATCCATGGTATATGGGGCCAGCACCCTACTCCTTGAGCCACAAGTGCCACCCTTTAGGTTGTTTCTAAATAGTTATTCAGAGATATCTAATTTGGGACCCTTAGGCAGTACCCCAGAGATCTGTTTTGCAACTAAAACTGATGGGCTGAAATCAGATCTGGATGCCCTCACCACTGACTGTTTAAATCAACCATAGCATATACCTCTGGCCCTTCTCACACACAGTCTCTTGATGCTCTCTTTTGGGCTTCAACATGAGGTCCTCTGAGGGCAGTCTTTGCTTTCTCTAAGTTGGGTAGTGTAGTGGTGGGGAATGGACCCCCGGGTGACACTCCTAGGCTTGGGACATTTCCCAGTTAACATGTGGAACTGTTTGTTTCCTAGTATAAGCCTGCACTCAACCCACCTTTAAAAAGCCATGGTTTTTTCCAAAGTCCCCACTGTAATAGATTTGAACCACTGTGGTCCCTGCCTGTGGCTGGGGGTTACAAATCTGGAGAGCAACTGTTCCCACTCCATGGCATGAATGCCCCTCATGCAAACAAATTCAAAAAGCCACAGGTTTTGCTGTAGTCCCTGGCCACAATGAATTGGATATGCTGCAGCCCTCACCCATGGCTAGAAGAGGGTATTCACTACCTACCCTCTGCTTCCCAGACCTTCCCAGAGCAGGGTCGCCTGAAGCTAGGCCTGTCTCTCCAAGTTGGCAAGAGGGGAGCTAGGGGCCAAACCACCAAGAAGGGCCTGCCAGGTATAGACTCTGGGCAGAGCCACTAAAAGGACAGAGAAAAAGTTTTCCCCTCCCCCGTGGGAAGGAAACCCAAGAGGGACCATGCCTTGCCAAAGTCAGTACACCAGAGCTACAATTTCCTCTCAAAGCAGGGGGGGCAGGGCACTCTCAGTTCACCTGACTACACAATGCAGAGGTCTTTCAGAGATCCTGCTGGACACGTTGAAATGGGGCAGGACCTGTCTTCCTTGTCTCCCATAGCTAGTTAAGAATCTTGTTGGTTATGTCAAGAAAGAAAGTGTCCTCTGTAATCCTTGCTTCCATGGTTGGGAGCTTCTTTAGCTTTCTGGTGCCCGCCCTCTAGACTGTCTGGGCCAGGCTAGCACCCCACCTTGCCCAGGCATTGGGAAGCAGGCCTCTGCAGGAGGCAGTCTGTCCAGTGACCAAAGAGAGGGTGGGGTGGGTTGTGGGTACAAGGTAGTGAAGACAAAATTTGTTCACTTTTCTGGAAAGATGGGGACCCAGAGGTGGAAATTCCTAGGTGCAAGAAAACTGGGACTTCATGCCTCTCTCCAGTGGGGTGAGACATCTTGTGTTTGCTGCTTGGAGAGAGTCCACAGAAAGCCCCCAGGAGTCACTCTTACCCTTTAGTTTGGTACTGAGTTCCTTCAGTCTAGTCACTCTGTACCTCTTCTCTGTTCTCGTCCTTCCTCTTTCTCATCTTTGTCCTTAGTTTGCCTCATTGGAGGTACTGAGCACCTTGATTTCTTCTCCTTGTGTTAACCCTCCTAATTTTAACTTCTCAAGTTCTCTTCAGGCCAATTTTTCTCCTTCTGGACAGAAGCTTGTGGAAAAAGCTGCCTCTAGTTAGCCATCTCACCCCCTCCCCCTCTTTCTCCCTTTTCATTCTTTATCTTCATAGCCAAGCTTCTCAAAATTCTGATCTAAATCCATTTCCTCCTCTTTCATTTATTTATTTTTTTTTACCATATAATTTCACATAGTTTATTGACCCTCCCAAAGTACTTTCATTTATTTTATAGCCCATTGGAAAAAAACTTTCTCCTGAACTTGCTTTCTCAAGGTCACCATTTATTCATAAGTTAATTAATAGCTCATTCAGTAGACCTTTATTGACTGCCTAGTGCGTGTCAAGCATTGGGATAAATATTGATGATACAGAAATAAATAAGTCACAGTTGTCCTTGCCTTACGGGAGCTCATGATTTTATGAAAGAAACAGAGAATAAAATGAATGATTAAAATATAGGGCAGTAAGTTATATGATAGGAAAGGCATGAGAATATCTGGAAGCACAGAAGTATGTTTAGGAAGGTAGAAGTGAAGAAAATTTTTGAAAATGGTATTTGGGATTTCTTTCTAAAATAAGCAATAGTAAGCAAAGTGGATGAGAAAATGAAAGGCTTCTTGGAAGAGGGAGTAGATTCTTGGGATTGCTGGTAGACTGAAATGCTTAGAATGAAGGTTTTTGTAGGAGTTGGACTGAAAAAGAGGGAGGCAGGAGAGAAATTACAAAGGCCCTGATATATATGTACTGCTTCCAAACTCAGCAGGAACCTGTCTGTGAAGCTTTAACTTTGTCCTAGGTATAGGGACCAATATAGAAAAGTTCTAAGCAAAAAAGGGGCATGGTCAGATTTGTATTTGGATAGATCAATTTGGCTGCTGGGTAGAGGGAGGAGAGTTGGGGGAGAGTGGAAGCAGAGTAATTGTTCATAGTCCATAGCTGTAGCCCAAGTGAAAGATGATGATGCCCTGGACTAAGATGAAAGAATTTGATGAATTTTAAAGACATTTAGAAGAGGAGAAGGTACTGAGTTGCTTCAGTCTAGTCACTCTGTACCTCTTCTCTGTTATTTTCCTTCCTCTTTCTCATCTCCGTCCTCAGTTTGTTTCATTGGAGAGAGTTACCATTGGTAACTAGGTAGCTGCATCAGCAGAAGAAGAGTCAAGAAGGATTTTTGGCTTGGGCAAGTGGATTAATAGTGGTGCCAATACGGAGTGGTAGAATACTGTGAAAGGAGCAATTGAGGTGGTGGAGCAATTAAGAATTCTAATTTGGTCATGTTAAGTTTGAGATTCCTGTTAGAAAAATAAGCAGAATCACTATGGTAACCCTTTTTTATCTACATGTATCCCATAACATCATGTTTTAAACCTAAAATGTACACAATAAAATATTTTTCAAGAAAAACAGGAAAGAAAAATAAGCAGAAAAGTCAAGTAGGTAATTTTTTATGTAAGTCTAAAGCTAGCAATATATAAATATATGGCACTAGAAATATAAATTTGGGCATCAATGACATCGAGAAATTGAGCCATAGTTATTCATGACATCTCCTTGGAAGAATAGAGAGTAATAATAGAAGAGGATTTGGGATTATATATATATATATATATATATATATATATATATATATATATTTTTTTTTTTTTTTTTTTTTTTTTTTAAGACCGTGTGTTACTTTGTCAGGCTAGGGACCTAGATAGAGTTCCAGGGCATTATATAGCTCACAGCAACCTCAAACTCTTAGGCTCAAGCAATCCTCTTGCTTCAGCCTCTCAAGTAAGTAGCTAGGACTACAGGTGTCTGCCACATGCCTTTTTTTGTTGTCAAAGAGACGGGGTCTTGCTGTTGCTCAGATTGGTCTCAAACTGGTGATCTCAAGCAATTTACTCACCTTGGCCTCCCAGAGTGCTAGGATTATAGGCGTGCACCAATGTGCTTGGCTCGCTAGGATCAAATCTTGAGGTTTTTCAACATTTAATAGTTTGATAGAGGAAGATGAGCTTGAGAGGGAGCAGCTAGAGAAGTGGGAGAAAAATAAAACTGTAGTTTCATGGAGGCTAAGAGGAAGAGGCCAAGGAAGAGACTGTTTCAAGGAGAAAATAGTTTTTGGTCTTGAATATGTAGAAGGTAGTGAATAAAATCCTGTTGATTAGACCTGATAATACGATATGTAGATCATTTGTTACCCTAATGAGAGATGTTTGGGCAGAGTTACAGGGATAGAAGCTTGACTGAAGTAAGTGGAAAGTAAAAATGGAGACTTCCACAGCACAGGTAAAACTTTTAAGAAATTTGGCTTATGATAGAGAAGACAGAGTTAGAGTAGCAATAGGAAGGGAATGGAAGGTACTATTTTTTGGATATGGTTTGTCTGTCCTCACCAAATCTCATGTTGAAATTTTATCTCTAATGTGTTTTTTTGTTGTTCTTCTTGTTTGTTTGCTTGTTTGTTTGTTTTAAGACAGAGTCTCACTTTGTTGCCCTTGGTAGAGTGCCATCATGTCATAGCTCACAGCAAACTCAAACTCTTGGGCTCAAATGATTCTCTGGTCTCAGCCTCCTAAGTAGCTGGGACTACAGGTGCCTATCACAATGCCCAGCTATTTTTAGAGATGGAGTCCCACTCTTGAACAGGCCTGCCTTGAACTCCTGAACTCAGGCAATCTACCCACCTTGGTCTCCCAGAGTGCTAGGATTATAGGTGTGAGCCACTGCGCCTGGCTCTGATATGGTGGTGTTGGGAGGTGGGGCCTAGTGGGAGGTATTTGGGTCATGGAGTGAATCACTTGTGAATGGATTGGTACCATTCTTGACAGAGTGAGTTTTTGCTATTGCTAGATAGGATTTTTTCCTAACAGAGAAGGTTGTTATAAAACGAGTACCCTCCTTCTGCGTAGCCCCCTTTCACACATTCCTGCTTCACCTTTGACCTTCTCTGCCATGTTTTTTTTTTTCTGAGATAGTCTCAATTTCTTGCCCTCAATAGAGTGCTGTGCCATCATAGCTCACAGCAACCTCAAACTCTTTTACTCAAGCGATCCTCTTGCCTCAGCCTCCTGAATAGCTGGGACTATAGGCACCCACCACAACGCCCAGCTATTTTGAGAGATGCAGTCTCTCTCTTGGTCATGCTAATCTAGAACTCCTGAGCTCAGGCAATCCACCTGCCTCAGCCTCTGTCATGTTTTGATGCAGCAAACAGAAGTTAAGCAACTGCTTGCATTATGTTTCTTGTATAGTTTGCAGAACTGTGAGCTAAACAAACCTCTTTTCTCTATAAATTACTCAGTCTCAGGGGTTCTGTTATAGCAACACTAAGTGCTCTAAGACAGTAGGATTCAGTTGAAAGGTAGATATTGAATATATATAGAAAGAAAGGATGGCCAAAGGGGCGTAGAGAAGATGGCTGACTGAAGCCAGCTTTCTATAGAGGCTCCTGTCCAGAAGGAGAGTTAAAGAACAGAAATTTAGCAAGTAACCTGGTGGATTACAGCTGCACAAAGAGAGAAAGTTGAAGAACGCACATCAACCCTGTTGAGGTGACCTGCAACCCCAAGGATACAAACAAAAGGTACAAAATCCATCACCAAGCAGACAGGAGTCCCCACCCCCATTAGAATGGCTCAGAGTGTCCCACAAACAAATGAGCAGAGTTCAAATGTCCTCCCACTACACTCCACGGGAGAGATCCTATAAAAACTGGACCTACCTCACCTACTAGGGTGCCACGGCGTTCTCCTGCCAGGCATAAAACTGCACATATTCTCTACCTGCAATTCTGAGCTCTTAGCACTCCCCTCCACTCTCACTCTGAGGTCTGGAGGCCTGTCCTCCAGGAGTCCAGATTCTTAGGTGATTTCTCGAGGGGTGTGAACAGGGCCTAGACTGCAGCTGGTCAGTGCTGATTCTGTGGCATGGAAGCGAGGAGAGGACAGTTGGCTGAGAGGGAACCACGCCAGAGTGGTGGTGCCCCAAGGTGCAGAGCAGCAGCCGTTATTGGCAACAATAGGGCTCACTCCAGGATATTCTGAAGCCACAGCTCCTGTCTCCCTGGGCAACCAGAGGAGGCTGGGCATCTTCACAGGTAGAAACCACCACAGAACAGATCTGGGACAGAAACAGGCCCCATGAATAAAGGGTTTGCCTGAGGTGGTACTGGCCTGGGTGGAGCGTGGGGACTAGAAAACACATGCACAGAGCCGGGAAATTCCCAGGGTGGGGCTGACCCAGAGGACCACTTCACTGAGCCTAAGACGCACCCGGCCCTCAGAGAATCGTTAGCCTATAGAGAAAGGAAGGCAGGAGGCTAGACCTGACAGCTAACCATGCTGCGAATACAAACCTACAGGAGCAAAGACAGGGCCTAAGGCACAGGTTCTGGGAACTCAAAACAGCTTCTCTTCTTCAGGGGAATTTAGCAGGGACAGAAACAAATTCCCACTAAGTTGTTCTGTTCTATCAGTAACATCAATCAGGGGCAAGGCTGGAACTGATTGAACACACCCCCCCCCAGCCTCCATCAAGCCCCCAAGGTTGTCAGGCCTCACCTCCCCCTGCTAGATAGAGGCAGAGAGCAGCGGCCTGGCTGAGCAGACATAGATTTCCTTCTGATTCAGGCAGGTGCAAACCCATGGAGTATTTGCTCATTGGAGGCAACTGGGTCACAGCTCTGCAGGGTTATCAGTGACTGGGTGTGACAGAGGTGCAAGGTGGGCAAGGAGGCATCAACATTCCCAGACTGATCTATTTGCTGTGTGGGTCCTCCTGACTTCACAGAGCACTGGAGTAAGTCATATTTGAGTTGTCAGCAGACACCTGTGATCTAGTTGCCAGAGACCTTTGAAACTCTCTCACCTGAGACAGGTGCTGACTGAGACAATTGATTTGGACATTTTGAACTGAGCCAATTGCCTGAGGACTATCCAAGTGGTGCCCTGGGTGTGTGGTTGTAGGAAGGTTTGATTTTCCTTTTCCAATTGTTACCTGTGGGGGGGCGAGGTGACTTCATTGCTGGTATTTCTCCACAGCTGAGACTTCAACCCAGAGTAACTGTTTCATTACGGTCAGACAGAGACTAGCTGAAAACAAGACAGAGCCACTTAGCCTCACCACACCAAACAGGTCCCCAGTTTCTCAGGCCATAGCACTGTATGGGTCCTCATCAAAGCTCCAGGAGAAAAGTCAAATGGTGTAAAATAATTCTGGGGAGGAATCAGTGGAAAAACTCTGGTAACATGAATAACCAGAATAGATCAACCCCCCAAGGAAAGATATGGCAGATGTAACTGAAGATCCTATTTATAAACAGCTGGCCAAGATGTCAGAACTCAAATTCAGAATTTGGATTGCAAACAAGATTAATAGAATGGAGGAAAATTTGGAATTAGAAATTCAAGGAACAATTCAAAAGTTGGAATTAGAAATTTGAGGAGAAATTCAAAAGTTGTCTCAACAATTTAATGAATTTAAAG
>CAUYPK010102702.1:0-10784 GCA_963574355.1 Loris lydekkerianus
GGCTATAACCCAACTATACCACAAGACTATGAGGAAAGGACCAAGGAAGGGGAAGGGAGGGGGGAGATTTGGGTGGAGGGAGGGTGATGGGTTGGGCCACATCTATGGTGCATATTTTTATCTATAATAAAAAAAAAAAAAAAGAAAAAAAAAAAAAAGCAGCAAGTGAGAAATACAGTCCACATGATGCAGGAGTAGAAACATTCCTCAGCCTCCTCTGATGACAGGGCACCTTCCCCCAGACTGCCACCCCACCAGGAAGTCACCAACTCACTCAAGTGGCAATCAGAGGCACATAAACCCTAATATGTCTTATGGATGCGAGGCCAAGATCATGAGTAGGAAAAGCTTTCAAGCAAATAAAAAAATATCAATTTAAAAACTGAAGACATAGAAAAAGACATCCCTGTTGTATACTAATGCTCTAAAACAAATCGGTTTGCGTCTAACAGTAAGAGGAGGAGAGCTGGGCGCCGTGGCTCACGCCTGGAATCCCAGCACTCTGGGAGGCTGAGGTAGGAGCGCTTGAGCTCAGGATTTCCAGACAAGCCTAAAAGAGCCAGACACTGTCTCTACAAAAAACGGAAAAATTTGCATTGTGCTGGGTGCCTGTAGTCGCAATGACTCAGGAGGCTGAAGCAGGAGGATCACATGAGCCCAGGAGTTCAAGGTTGCAGCAGTGAGCTATGATGCTGCCTGTGCACTCATGCCAAGGAGACAAAGTGAGACTCTGTTTAAGAGAGAGAGGTCCCCTTTGGGTAAATGGCCTTTACTGTGCCCATCAGGAAGACCTGGTGATCCAGCCTGCTCGCTCAGCCGATTCTTACCCTCAGCTCTCCTACGTTTCTTTATAGTCTGCTCATTTTCCCTACATAAAGGGTGAGTGTCATGAGAACAGGGACCAGAGGCCTAAGGGAACCACGCACTATTATATCCACAGATGCATGGCCAGGCTCAGTTAACCCCTCTCTGTAGGAAACAGTTCCCGTGCACTTACCTCTTGGTAGAATTCTGTTGGTTCTTTCCAGGCCTAAGTCAAACCTCACTTCTCCTGAAGACTCTCTCCAACCCCAAACCTCCTGTGACTTCCAGTTCTTTTAAACTCCCACAGAATTTCCATACACTGCTACCCATTTGGCGCGGACCCATAGACTACTTTTTGCACCTGTTTGTTGTTTGAGACAGAGTCTTGCTCAGGCACCCACACGGGAGTGGAGTGGCATCATAATAGCTCACAGCAACCTCACACTCCTGGGATCGAGTGATCCTCCTGCTTTAGCCTCCTGACCCTGGGACTACAGTTACAGGCCATCACACTTGGCTAATTTTCCAATTCTTTATAGAGACGGGGTCTTGCTATGGTGCCCATGCTGCTCTCAAACTCCTGGGCCGAAATAATCCACTCGCCACAGCTTCCTAAAGTACTAGGATGACAGGTGTGAGCCACCACACCTTCTATTTTACCTAGTGAGAGATCTTGAATTCTTAAAAACCAGAGATGAGATTGTATGTGCTTCACATTGTATAGGTAGGTGGTACAAAAGTTTTGATGGATTAAGTAAACTGGGTTTGGGATATGCTGCAATAAAGAGCTGTCCCTTGCATTAAAATAAACATGCATAGTGACAATTCCATCAATCAAGATTTAGATAATACTAACCTCACTTGAGGATGATATCAGACACTCTTAGCATGCTCAGCCCCACCTAGAGTCCAGGTAACCATAGAAAGCACAACTTTATTCTGGAATGAAATATAACTCTGATTAAATACAACCATTCTCAGTACAGGTAGGGAATATTAAAATACACACTAAATATTAAGAAAAGATATTAAATCTCTAAAGAAGATGTGAATCCATTATACTACCCCTAACCCTCACTCTTTATTAAAATGGATACCACCGAAGAAAACGGAACAAAATCTCTACATTAAAGCCTGTGAATGGCTTGATTTTTAACTAGCACACCAGAGTCCCTGCTTTACCAAAGACTCTTACAGCATAGCTACCCTCTTTTTCTGATGTGAAAGAACAAAAACACATACATACCTATGTATACACATGTATAGTGTGTATGTATGTTTTTAAAATACACACAAAGTATATTTTTATTTATTTTTTGTTTTGTTTGCAGTTTTTGGCCAGGGGTTGGGTTTGAACCCACCACCTCTGGTATATGGGGCCAGCACCCTACTCCTTTGAGCCACAGGCGCCACCCCCCAAAGTGTATTTTTTATATTAAAAAAAAAAAAAAAAAAAAAAACTACTTTAGCAAGTAGTCTCACTTGTTAAAGCAGTAAGTAGTATTTTCCCATGCAAGAATACTTTAATAGTCCAGACGCAAACTGTTAAAACAACATAGCTTGGGGGGGGACACCCCTAAACTGAGCCTTTATTGGCAGTTCTACTGCCAGATGTTATAAGCTTTTAATAAAGAGAAATGTCACTCAACATTGTAACCAAGGCCCCGCCTCTCCATCTCTCTCTTGCTCTTTAAGATACAGGTATTTCATTCAGCAATTTTCTAAGCCGGATTCTCTCTTTTGGCCAACAGTTCCCTTCTTTCAGCAAGAGCTCCCTTACTTTCCTGTTCTTTTCTCCAGCTTCTTCAGGTCCCCAGAAAAATGGCTCATGCCTCGTGGGACATTTTGCAGTGGTTCCGTTCTCAGGAGAGGGGACTACCACTGCCCTGATGGGCGGCCCCTGCTGCCTGAAATGAGAGTGAGGGTGGGAAAAAACCACAGAGGAAATAAACTGGGAAGGGGATGGACAGGACAGAGATTCTATCTCGCTCTCCTTCTCCAGACCAAAGCCATCCTCTGTGTGGTGCAAGGGAAAGGTGGTTTATTACGATGGCCTCCCCAGTGCTGTTTCCTCACTGTCCCTGGAGAAGGGGTCCTCGTGGAAGATAAAGATGCTCTCCTGAAGAAACGGGAAAGGCTGAAAAGTAAAAGTGAACTTGGCTTGGAAGTTTCTGATCATTTCAAGCCATTACATGGGAATTTAAATAATTTTGGGTTGGTTCTTCCCACCCGTGCCCTGCGCAGGCAGAGCAAATACTTGAACGGTGTTTGTTCAACCTGGTTCTTACCAAAAAACCTGGATCTAAATGCAAAAGTAAAGCCACAATAATAGGTGGGGACTCTGGGGCAGGAGCCATTGCCAACCAGTTTTAAGTCAGACGAATTAAAATCTGAGTCTGGTGGGGCCCCTGAGGAATCAGATCCAGCAGGTTCCACCTTGGAGTCGGGAGAGGGAAAACTGGGCAAGGGAGAAGACTCTTCCTGTTTGCAATCACTCAAGAACTGAATACCACTGGTATTTATCAATAGAAAAAAACCTTTTTCTCAAGGAGCCAGACTTTTGCCTTAAACTTTCAAGGCAACCGAAACCAGAATTTTTAAGAACTAAAATATACGTGGCTTCATTTCCTAAAAATACCTCATCATGTACCACACTAATGACAAAACTGAAATGATCTCAATCCCCACTTTTCACTTTGTTCTTTCATATGACCAAATGGAGTATAAATGTCTAATGTTGAACAGATTTTTATTTTACTATGAAAATGTCCCAGTTGACATTACAGCATGATAAATTTGAAATTGATGTAAGCAGTGATTTCTAAGTGGGGGAACAGCCATGGGTACTCCTGTTTTAATGAATCATATAATGTCTTTATTGTCCCCCCACCTCCCACCTGGTTAGGGGCCTCCCCTTCCTTCCTGTTCACTATGGTCTCTAGAACTGTAAGTAAAAAATGTAATACATACATATATTTGAAATAAGGTTAAAATCCAAAAAAAAGAAAATGTCCAAAAATGTTGATATTCTAGATGAATCCTCAGTTCCAACTGTCGAAGGTCCAAAGCTTCCTACCTTCCTGTCTTACATCTTTTGAGCAACAGCAGTCATTTTCACCACCGTAAGCAGGACGGCCCATGGTTAGACCCAAGGCTTTGAGTGATTTTCTTAAATAGGTGAATGCAGAATCCAGGATTAGCTAGGCCTTTTAAAGAGAGCATCCGTCATTTAAGTAGCCAGAGAGTATAAAGCGTTCGTGAAAAAAGGCAATCAAGTATTTAAAGTCAAGATCCTTACAATTACCTGTCTACACACTCACCTTTCATTTAAAGAAATCAAATCGAGGAACATGTTTTGAAAACCTTCCCCTCCCTTCCTGTGGTTGCTTGTAAATCCCAGCTATAAATTTTCCTCTAAATAGCCATCATTTTAAACACTCCCTTAAAATTAGTGAGGGTTGTACTTTACTGCAATCGAGCCTCCAGTCTGCTGGGCTTGTTTATTCCTTTGTGGAATAGAAACAAATGTCTGCTTACGGTACACGTGGCCTGGGCACCTGTGTGCAGGCTGGCTGTGCACTCAGCTGTTATAGACTTAGGGAGAGCACAAACCCAGAGGTTTTTTGGGGGGGGAAAAACATTCCTATCAATCTCAGCCAGGGACTCTTACCCTGTATTGGCTGAATGGGGTGTACAATGCCATGAAAATCTGACAGTTTTCTTATTTGGACACTTTTCTTATTCTCATGAAATGCTTATGCTTAGAGCTGTCCACCTGCCCACGTAAGCTCACTCCTCACTTTCTCCACCCGCTCTGGGCCAGGAGGCAGATGAACGTAAGCTGTCTCAACAGATTTCCTTCTGATTTCAGGATGGGCTCAGCTACTGGAGAGCTCAGAAGGACACGGGAGAGGACAGAAGTTTGTCCACCCAACTCCCGCCTGGTGAGGCTGCTAAGGGCCGGCTGGGCCTCTCAAGGGAACCAGCACTTGTCTGACACCTGCCTTTCTCAGTTGTGGCAATGGCTTCTTCTCCTTGTCCCTCATGCCTGCAGGTGGTCAGAGCACGGTGGGTCCTGGCTTGGACCCACCATCCCCCATGGCTTCCCTACACCTGCTATGTAGTTTTGTAGAGAGTCCCTTTCAAAAACTGTTCATTATGCTGAGCAAACCATCTGCTTTCTGCCAGGATCCAAAGGCTGTTCAAGGGGTTGATGACCCTAAAGAGTTATGAATATTTACAGGTGAAAGGTACCTGATAAACTAGAAGGAAATGGAATATAAAGAAAACAAGAAAGTGAGTCTCAAGGTAGCTGGGCAGAAAACCCAAAAGACATTTTCTCTGTGGGTCCTTTCTATCCTTAGAGACATCTGAATTCCTCTAATCCTGTGCTTCTGAATGAATCCCGAGCACCAGGCATGGAGGCCGCTGCCTGTGCACTGATGCTGTTTTTCACTTCCCATCCATCTGGTCAGGAGCTTAGGCTGTGGGGAAACAGCTGCTCACCGGCAGTGTCCTCCACTGTCACCTGGGAAACTGGGACCAGAATAGTCCCCTCCCCACAGGATGCTAGAGGAAGAAATGAGGTCATCAAGTAGCCTGGTCCTGGGGCAGCCTGGGGCAGCGCATGTGGCTCTTACCGGTTCAACCTTGCCCTTCTCTCTACACCCTGGCTGATGCCCTCTGCTCACCAGCTCCCCCTGCTTTAGTGACCTGGTTTAGCCTTGACTTGTTAATTCCATATTCGAGTCCTCTCCAGGATGCAATGTCAGTGTCACCCTGGGTAGAGTACCGTATGTCCTAGCTCACAGCAACCTCAAACTCCTGGGCTCAAGTGGTCCTCTAGCCTCAGTCTCTCAAGTAACTGGGACTACGAGCACCTGCCACAACACACGGCTAGTTTTTCTATTTTGTTTTTAGTAGAGATGGGGTCTTGTTTTTGCTTAGGCTGGTCTTAAACTCCAGAGCAAGACTCCACCCATGTTGGCTTCCCAAAGTGCTGGGATCATAGGCATGAGCCACCGTGCCCGGCCAGGGTTTGTCTTCTGCACACCAGCACCACAACCTCAGTTTAGTAAGAGACACTCTGTGCTTTACACATGCACACACTCACATATGTGCTCACGGGGTCAGGAGACTGCACACACGTTCCTCCTTCTAGCCCATCATGTCCTGCGACATCCAGCCCCTCCCCACTGCAGCAGAGCAACCTAGAGCAGAGCAGTCTTTGACGGGCCAGCGGAAGCATCTTTGCAATCATAGACCAACATGATTTCTGAATAGGCATTTTTAAGCTCTTGATATTTCTTTCTTAGCATTTGACTTGTGCTCATCTGGGACATACAAAAATTTGAGGAAAGACAAGGAAGGGTGGGGTTGGCATGATTAAACGTGGGCAAAGTCTGTGCATGTTTTCCAGAGGAGGTGGTGGTCACGGTTTGAAAGCTCTGTGGCAAAGCAGCAATAAGATACCACTAATTGAGGAATGAATCATGAAAAAAAAAAATCATTACAGGGACGCCTTAGAGCTTAGACAAACCTCACAGCAAATATTCCCAAGTAGAAATTAGGTGAAATGGGTTTGTCTTGGAGGTGTTTTTACACAATAAAAGCCTGTATTTACCCACCTCCAGGTTCCTATAACCAAGTTGAACTACACTTTTAAAGCACAAATCGGTCCTGTTTCTACTTCCTCTGACACCTTGAGTCACAATCTGGACAGACTGCAGTGGCCCCAGAGACGGACAGTCGCTGCCCCACAGGGCCGTGGGTAACAGGTTTTCACAGGGTTTGTGGTGCGATGAAAGAGAGTAACTTCTGCAACCATGGCCTGCAAAGGCCCAGGAGGTCTGTGAGGAGCTGACTGGGCTCTTCCTGATGGTCTAAACACCTTCACGTCCATGGCTTTGGACTGCCACCTTCCAGAGCCTCAGAGTCACAGTACTGATGTATATCTGGGAGACACAACCTGGCGTGGGATGCTCACAGGCTTTTATGGATTGCCACACCCTCGCGTGAGTCCTGACTCCACTTCTCAGCCATGACATCTGGCAAGCTGCTTAACCTCCCAAGCCTCAGCGCTCTCATCTCAAAGGAGGAATAATAATCCCTACCTGGCAACATTGTTCTGAGGACTGTAAGGCCATGTATGGAACAGGAGGAGTCCAACAGATCAATGGCAGCTGTTCTCACACTTATTCACCTGTGCTGGTGTATAATTGTAGCGGGGCCTTTTCCTATTAGGTCTGTCAAAGAAGCACATTCTCTTCTGAGAAGGGCACGGGTGGGCAAGAAAAGGTGAAGGAGAGAGGGATCTCAGCAGGCATCCGACCCCTCTCATATGTGCACCATCCACTTGTCCATTTGGTTGCACATCTGTGTGTGTCTAGTACCAAGCCTTGTCTTCCCAACCACGTGTAAGCTTTGAGAAGGCGTTCTAGAGCCTGTTTGCCTCCACAGGAATGATTCATTCGTTCATTCATTCATTCATGTTGATTTCCGCTCAGGAGGCCACTCAGGTAAGAACTGAGAACACAGCCTCTGACATCAGTCCACCTGGAGTTCAAATCCCAGCCCTGATGACTTTTGGCAACTGACTTCACTGTCTGCGCCTCGGCTTCTCCTGCGGTTACTTTGAGCACAAAACAAGAAGGTGACCGTAAAACAGTCTCATTTCAGGGAGATGGACACTTGGAAGCCACCTGACATGCATTGCCTATTAATACTGTGGGTACGAATGACACACAGTGAAGGGGCGCTAAGGGACGCTGCCAGCACGACAGTCACCTCCTCCCTCTCCTTCAAAGGCGTAGCCAATTTCTGCCTCAGATTTGCTGGCTGAAATAAAGACATAGAACATGCCTGGTGTATGCGTTTTAGGGAGTTACTACAAAACTAGACTTTAAAACATTCTGGAGATTAACTTTTCAAAATATTGTCTAGAGATAAGCCTATCGCCCGTCTGCGTAACAGTGTCCTTTGGTATGTCTCGAAGCCATTCCCTGTGGTCAGATTTTGATACGCCGTGAAACTCCATTCTCCGTGGTGTGCCTGAGGAAGGAGGATGACTTGTGGACTTCTGCAAAATTCTCCCACCATTATCAGCCCAACATCTCCTGCCTTGAAGATACCGAAAATTTAATTCCCGAGGCAACAGTGAAAATATTTGATCTACACTCTGCCTCAAATTAAAATCCAGTCCTTGTCTGAAGAGATCGTGCCACACTCGGAGAGCACAGATGCAGCTGGAAGGCACCACACAGAGCTCTGATTCCTGACAGCCGCAGGGCAGGGTCCCTGGGGAGGCCCAGGTCAGGCCTACTCAAGGCTTACGCGGTCCAGGTAACTGGAACAAGAGATGGGTATAAATTTCTTCCCTCCTCAGTTTCTTTTAAATACCACTGACTATTGGCAGGTGGGCGCTGTAGCTTGCCCACTTGTGCCACTTCCTGGGCACACGATTAGCTGATCTAATTAGTGTTAAGATCGGGAAAACGGAGCTGACTTCGTGAGAAAGCAGAACCAAAGAAACCAGTCCAGACTCTAGCACATCACCTCTAAGTAATCCAGGCCTTGCAACTGTTTGAGAATTTAAGAAAGGACACGTTTTCTTCAAAGTCTGCTTAGCCTGGAGAGGGCAGCCAGCAGAGGCGTGCTGCTTGGCCTCCCTGGACAGGGGGACAGGACCTTTCGGTTGTTTCCCTCATGAGAATGGAAGGAACGAGGTCCCAGAATGGCTGTCCCCAACTCCCTTAGAGAGAGTTGCTGTCTCTAGCTCCCCCATCAGCCTCACTCCTTTCTGGGGTTTGGTTTTGGTAACTGCTCACGTCTGTGTCCCCTGCTTTGCACACGCAGGGGCCCCTTCCCATCTTTGCATCTCCTGTTCTGAGTGTGGCTTGTGTCCAGAGGTTTTTAAGGAAAGTCTGTTGAATTGAGTTGAGCCATGGTGGCCAAAATAACTCCGGAAATGGCGGCAGAATTTAGGAGCTGAGTGTATGTCCATACAAACACACACACATACCCCATAGCTTAACGTGTTTCCTGCTGCTGTAGGAATAAACCGATTGGCATCTGTCCATCTTGTCTGTCTTCCTTTTACAAAATATATACACAACTGTGTTTTGCCAAATGACACTTCAAAAACCTTCCTACACCTGAATTCCCTAAATTCTCTTTTTCTGTACTTTAAGGGTGGGTGAACTTTCTGTAAAGGGCTAGAGGGGTAAATATTTTACTCTATATAGTCTCTGTCCAACTACTCAACTTTTGCATGGCAAAAGCACCCATCGCTAACCTGTAAACAAATAGAGGTGGCCATATTACAATGAAACTTTACAAACACAGGGGACTTCAGGCTCGATTTGGACCTTGGGCCATACTTTGCCATCTCCTGATTTAAAACAAAAATGATTCAAGATAAGGTGAATGAATTCTACAATGAGAGAAGTCTGTAGTCAGATGCTCTGCCCCATCAAGAAAGCCCTGGAGGTAATCAAGGGCCTTTCTTGACTTCCTAATTTTGCTGCAAATTATAGGCAGGAAAAAAAATGCAGGGGCAGGAAGGACACTAAATCATAGATTTTACATCACACAGCAACTTGAATCACAGGTCCCCATTTCAGAGATTTTCACCTTTTCTGTGCCACCACAGAGAACAGGAACAGAGGGCCAGGTCTGTAGTATTAAGTTTTTATCCCACTTTGCACCTGTTTTTGCTACTGTAGAGCTTCGTTCCAGTTTTTGCTTTAGAACTCAGTTCTTCTTCCAGTTCAGGTGACCTCAAAGTATCCATTCATTGCTTCGCGGGCGCAGCCCATCCTCATGTTCTTTACCCCCAGATCCTTATCACCCACTCTTCGCTCCCCACTCTCCTGGCACACCGGCGGCTACGTCTGCTGGGGAACTGATGTGAACAACAGCTGAGAGGGAAAAAGCTACAACTCCAACCACAGGTCTGAGTGCAGGTTAGAAAGATTAAAAAAATAACTGGGCAGGGAGCGAGGAGGAGAGAGACACCCAGCCTAACAAGATGAAACCGAAGCAGAGGAGGTAGGCAGACAGACTGACTCAGAAACGCTGCCGATGAGCCACTTCACGTGTGTTTCTCTTGCAGGCAGGATGGAAATAATTGGCTGTTGGCAAACAAAATGCAGAAATAGGAAATGTTCAACCTGAAGCTATAATTAGTTTGTCAGTGCTGCGTCTGTGATCTGCAGACAGAGAGGTGCGTTCCTGCTGATGCGCCTTCCTCTTCTACCTCTGTCTTTTCTTGCCGAAATTGAGCTTGAATAATAGAAGGCAAGTGGCAATACGGCCTCCGCCACTCAGGTAAGCCTGACCCATGACATGGTCCTCTCCACGGAGCTGCAAGATCACGAATAGTTTTACCACAAACTCTTGCAAACACTGATAGAGGTAGTAACCATGGAAGAACGAGAGCATGAGATTTAATTCCACATCCTTATTTGCAGGCGAAGGACGCTAACATCTCTCCTAACTGGGCCTGCGTCATATTTGATGAATGTTCAGACACGATGGTACCAGTAGCATGTTCTCTGAAAATTACAGCGATTACTCATCAGTAAATGAGGGCCCTTAGGCAAAGAATCTGGTCAGAAGACTGAGGACAGTGTTACCAACAGATGCAACAAATTAATCCTGAAAGTTTGGCACTTAGAATGGGGATTAAAGCGCTGCAATTAAAATTTACATCTATAAGATTACACCCATTACTAGTCTTAAAAAATCTGACCTTTCTATTGTGAACTGTCTACTCAAGGCTAAAAGAAATGATAAGTACATGAAGATGAAGCTATGTGCCTCCATGAATACATTTGGGAGGACAAGAGAAGATAGTGGAGGGGAGGGAGGGAAGGGGGGAGGAAAAGGGACGAGAGGGCAGGAGGGAGGAGGGGGGAGGCAGGAGGAGGGGGGAGGTGGGGAAAAGGGGGGGCAAGGGGGGGAAAGGAGGGCGCGGGAGG
>CAUYPK010102703.1:0-20913 GCA_963574355.1 Loris lydekkerianus
TGAATAGTATTCCATGGTATACATACACCACAGCTTGTTAATCCATTCCTGGGTTGGTGGGCATTTAGGCTGTTTCCACATTTTGGCAATTGTAAATTGAGCTGCAATAAACAGTCTAGTGCAACTGTCCTTATGATAAAAGGATTTTTTTCCTTCTCGGTAGATGCCCAGTCATGGGATTGCAGGATCAAATGGGAGGTCTAGCCTGAGTTCTTTGAGATTTCTCCATTCTTCCTTCCAAAAGGGTTGTATTAGTATGCAGTCCCACCAGCAGTGTAAAAGTGTAACCTTCTCTCCACGTCCACACCAGCATATGCAGTTTTGAGATTTTTGTAATGTGGGCCATTCTCGCTGGGGTTAGATGTTATCTCAGGGTGGTTTTGATATGCATTTCTCTAATAATTAGGGATGATGAGCTTTTTCTCATGTTTGTTACCCACTTGTCTGCCTTCTTTAGAGAAGGTTCTATTCATGTCTCTTCCCTTTGATATATGGGATTGTTGGCTTTTTTCAGGTGGATTAATTTGAATTCTCTATAGATACTAGTTATCAAGCTTTTGTCAGATTCAAGATATGCAAATATCCTTTCCCATTGTGTAGGTTGTCTCTTTGCTTTGGTTGTTGTCTCCTTAGCTGTACAGAAGCTTTTCAGTTTAATTAAGTTCCATTTGTTTATTTTTGTTGTTGTTGCAATTGCCATGGCAGTCTTCTTCATGAAGTCTTTCCCCAGGCCAATATCTTCCAGTGTTTTTCCTATGCTTTCTTTGAGGATTTTTACTGTTTCATGCCTTAAATTCAAGTCCTTTATCCATCTTGAATCAATTTTTGTGAGTGGAGAAAGGTGTGGGTCCAGTTTGAGTCTTTTACATGTGGATATCCAGTTCTCCCAGCACCATGTATTGAATAGGGAGTCTTTCCCCCAGTGTATGTTCTTGTTTGGTTTCTCAAAGATTAGGTGGTTGTGAGATGTTAGTTTCATTTCCTGGTTTTCCATTCAATTCTAAATATCTATGTCTCTATTTTTGTGTCAGAATCATGCTATCTTGACCACTATGGCCTTATAGCACAGCTTAAAATGTGGTATGCTGATGCCCCCAGCTTTGTTTTTGTTACTAAGAACTACCTTAGCTATATGAGTTTTTTCTGGTTCCATACAAAATGAAGAATCATTTTTTTCCGAATCATGAAAGTATGATGTTGATATTTTAATAGGAATGGCATTGAATTGGTAGATTCCTTTTTAGTATAGACATTTTAACAATGTTGATTCTTCCCAACCATGAGCATGGTATGTTCTTCCATTTGTTAATATCCTCTGCTATTTCCTTTCTTAGGATTTCACAATTTGCTTTATAGAGGTCCTTCACCTCCTTTGTTAGGTATATTCCTAGGTATTTCATTTTCCTTGAAGCTGTGGTGAAGAGAGTTGTGTCCTCAATTAGCCTCTCATCTTTACTGTTATTGCCATACACAAAGGCTACTGACTAGTGGACACTGATTTTATATCCTGAGACATTATTATATTTTTTGATGACTTCCAGGAGTCTTGTGATTGAGTCTTTGAGGTTCTCTAAGTATAAGATCATATTGTCAGCAAAGAAGGAGAGTTTGACCTCCTCTGCTCCCATTTGGATGCACTTTATTTCCTTGTCTTGCCTAATTGTATTGGCTAGAACTTCCAGCACTATGTTGAATAGTAATGGTGACAGAGGACAATCTTGTTTGGTTCCAGTTCTAAGAGGAAAAGCTTTCAGTTTTACTCCATTCAGTAAAATATTACCTATGGGTTTGTCATAGATAGCTTCGATCACTTTCAGAAATGGGCCATGTATGCCTATACTCTGAAGTCTTCTAGTTAGAAAAGGATGCTGGATTTTATCAAATGCTTTTTCTCCATCTTTGAGAGGATCATGTAGTCTTTTGTTTTTGCTTCTGTTAATACAGTGGATATTGTTTATGTACTTGAATATTTTAAACCAGCCTTGCATCCCTGGGATGAAACCTACTTGATCATGATGTATGAATTTTTTGATGATAAACTGTAATCTATTGGCTAGGATTTTGTTGAGAATTTTTGCTTCTATATTCATGAGTGATATTGGTCTGAAATTCTCCTTTTTAGTTGGGTCTTTTCCTGGTTTGTGTATCAGAGTGATGTTAGCTTTGTAGAACGTGTTGGGGAAGATTCCTTCCTCCTCAACTTTTAAAAAAAATTTCTGCAGTACAGGAATAAGCTCTTCCTTGAAGGTTTGATAGAATTCTGGTGTGAAGTCATGTGGACCACAGCATTTTTTTGTTGGTAGATTTTTTTTATTGTTTCTTTAATCTCAGTGCTTAAAATTGGTCTGTTCAGGAGCTCTATTTCTTCCTAAGTCTAAAGACGGGGTGTGATTCCAAATATTGATCCATTTCCTTCACATTGCCAAATTTCTCGGCCTAGAGTTTCTGGTAGTATTCAGAGATGATCTCTTGTATCTCTGTGGTATCAGTTGTTATTCCTCCTTTATCATTTCTGATTAAAGTTACTAGAGATTTTACTTTTCTATTTCTAGTTAGTCTGGCCAAAGGTTTATCACTTTTATTAATTTTTTTCAAAAAACAAATTCTTTATTTCATTAATTTTCTGAATGATTCTTTTGTTTTCAATTTCATTGATCTCGAATTTAATATTGGAAATTTCTTTTCTTCTGCTGGGTTTAGGCATAGATTGTTCTTCTTTTTCCAATTTCATAAGATGGCTTATAAGTTTGTTGACGCGCTCTCTTTCTGTTTTTCGATTATAGGCGTGCAAAGCGATAAATTTTCTTCTCAGAACTGCTTTTGCAGTATCCCACAAGTTTTGGTAGCTTGTGTCTTCATTGTTGTTATACTCAAGGAAGTTAATCATTTCCTTTTATTTCTTCCTGCACCTAACTGTCATTCAATGGAAGGTTGTTTAATTTCCATGCCTTTGTGTAGGGGTTGAACTTTTTTGTTGGAGTTCCACCTTTATAGTGCCTTGTGGTCTGAGAAAATACAAGGTAAAATTTCAAATCTTTTGATTCCGTTGAGGTTTATTTTGTGTGGAATGGGGAAATGAGGAATTCAAGCCATTAACATTTACTGATATAATTGATAAGTGTGGTAGTGTTCTATTCATCTTATTGTGTAAGAGTCCATTGCTTAGTTTTATCTTTTGCATCACTGTGGAAGTTAGGTTCTGTCCTTTAATTGCTGAGTTCTTACTTTGCTGCTGATCCATTGTGATGGTCAGTATATAGAAAAGGCTTAAGTATTTCCTGTATTGCTGGTCTTGTGGTGAATTTCTTCAATGTTTGTACATCAGTAAATGATTTGATTTCTCTATCAATTATAAAGCTTAGCTTAGCAGGATATAGAATTCTGGGCTGGAAATTGCTCTGTTTAAGTAAATTAAAGGTAGATGACCATTGTTCTCTTGCTTAGAAAGTTTCATTGGAGAAGTCACAGTCACCCTGATGGATTTGCCCCTGTAGGTCAACTGGTGTTTACTCCTGGCAGCTTGAAGAATCTTTTCTTTTGTCTTGACTTTGGACAGATTCATCAGAATGTGTCTTGGAGAAGCTCGGTTAGAGTTGAGGTGACCTGGGGTATGATATCTGTCTGAAAGAAGTGTGTCAGAATCTTTGGTGATATTTGGGAAATTTTCATTTATAATACTCTCTAGTATGGCTTCCATTCCCCTGGGCCATTCTTCTTCCCCTTCTGGGATACCTGTAACTCATGTGTTTGAATGCTTCATAAAGTCCCATAATTCTGTCATTGAACATTCTTCTTTCTGTCTCTTCTTTTCTGCCTCTTTAACTCTCTGAGTTATCTCAAGAGCTTTGTCTTCTACCTCTGAGATTCTTTCTTCTGCATGGTCTAATCTGTTGTTGATACTTTCTAGTGCATCTTTAAGTTCCCTTCTTACTGACTGCTTCAGTTCCTTCAGCTCTGCTGTATCCTGTCTATATTCTTTATATCATTCGTCTCTTATTTGATTCTGTTTTTGGATTTCCTTTTGGTTATTTTTCACTTTATCAGCACTTTCCTTGTTTCCACCATTTCCTTCATCATTTCCTCTCAGAACTGCTTTTGCAGTATCCCACAGGTTTTCGCCATCTACATTCTATATTCCATTTCTGTCATTTCTAACATTTTTTAATAGGTAAAAAAACTGCAGTAGCTACCTCATGGTCCCTTGGGGGGAAGGGGGGTTGCTCTGGACTCATTTTTCATGTTGGCAGGATTTTTCTGCTGATTCTTCCTCATGAGTGTTTTCTTTTATCTGTTTCCTTGCCCTAATTTTCCTTTCACTTCCTCTTGCTCTTTAAGTTACCATGCCTCTGGACTAGGGTTTCCATTATTCCTTTTGGTACAGGACCAGAAGGATGCAAAGATTGAAGAGCAAGAAGGGAAAAAAGAAAAGAAAAAAGAGAAAGAGAGGGCGACTAAAAGGGAATATTGACAAAAACAAGAGAGGCACAGAAAGAGGGAGACAGGAGCAACATAGGTGTACAGTAGGTTACTTTGACCCAACCCTGAAAACCCCCAACCTCTGGGGGTGCCAGGTTGGGTGGTTCCCTTGAGGTCAGCAGCTCTTTGCTAGCCTGTTAGGACACAGTACCCCCCCCCTCCATGAAGTAGAGGACAAAAATGCTATAAATCAAACCAAAACAAGCAAACAGAAAACTTTATGGCATAAAATTGGAGGAAAAACAAAATAATATGGGTAGAAACACTAGCAAAAATGAAGTTCTATTAAAGAAGGCAACAATGGAAAATTATATTGAAACTAGAAAAATGAAGAAAGAAAGAAAATAACAAATCTAGAGGTAAAATGTTGAAATTTTTTTTTTAAAAGCAGTATATATATCTTGCTGAATATTGTCTGGGCAACAGGTTATCTTCTGGGGTATGAGATGTTAATCACAATGCTAATACGGCTATATGAGACGGAGACTGGAGGCCTCTGCTGATTTCTTAAACCCCACAGGGTGAAGAGCCTAAATCTCTCCTCAGCCCACTTAAAAGGTACTAAAATGCTAACCTTGGCTAAGCAGAAGCTTTCCGACGAAAGGACTTGTCACTGGGATCACTCCTGAAGTAGCTGTCCACTTACCAGTATGCCAAAACCAGTCTCACTCTATGCCCCTTAGGGCCAAGACTGTAAGGCATCTCAGTCCCCACTTTTAGGCTGCTCAGTCACTAAATTACTCACCCAAGGTCTCCCACCTGATCCTTGCTCTGCAACCTTAAGGGTGAAGCTTGCTGGGGCAGTTCTCCCACATGGCTCCACATGGCCCACAGCCAAACACCATTAGCTTATCCAGCTCAGTAATCCAGTCTGGGGGCCTAGACAATGCTTAAAGTCCTCCGCACCCTTGCCCAAGTTCTCCCAAGGTAGTTCAACTGAGTGCCAACTCCAAAAGAAACAAAACAGCTCACAAGTAAGCCCTTTCCAGTTTGCAATCTCACTGCTGCTGTACTTACACCTGCCAGCAGGATTAAACCAAACGAACACACACAACCACCTGCCAGTTCTCCACTGCTTTTGTCCTCTTCATGGGGTCCAAAGTCCCTCGCTGAATCCCTGTGTCCTCAAAGGGATGTTTCTGGGCAGATCCCACCAGCTAGAGATGCCTGGAGTTTTCTCTCCCCAGTCTCAAGATGCCTAGTTTCCAGCTGCAAGGAAGTTGCTACTCGGCTGCCATCTTGCTCCTCCTGTTTTTTTTTTTTTTTTTTTTTTTTAGGCGGAGGCTCACTATGTCACCCTCAGTAGAGTGCTATGGCATCACAGCTCACAGCAACCTCAAACTCTTGGGCTTAAGCCATTCTCTTGCCAAAGCCTCCCAAGTAGCTGGGTCTACAGGCGCCTGCCACAATGTCCGGCTATTTGTTGTTGTTGTTGTTATTGTAATTATCATTGTTGTTTAGCAAGCCGGGGCCAGGTTTGAACCTCCCAGCTCCAGCTCCAGTGTATGTGGCCAGTGCCCTAACCACTGAGGTACAGGTGCCAAGAAGTACTTTGTTACAGTGGCAAAAGCTCAGCCTAAAATTGAATTTGGTCAAAATTTTAAAGGCATAAAATTGTAAGTGTCATCTTAACTCCACTAGTCAACCTTCCTTATTTCCAAAGTTGAATCACTCATAAATACTACATGTTACCATAACCATCTCTCTCATCTAGAGCATCTATTTATCCCGTTAATCATCTACTTCAAAAATTTAGTTATCAGTATTGATTAAAGTAACAAAACTAATTTTATCTTTTCATAAACATTCCTAAACTTACATTAAATTTATGATTACTCTCTACCATAATCCTCAAAAATATATGGGAAATTCTTTCACAGGAGCTAAATTAGCATCCACAAAAGGAAATAAATCTCTACTTCATGGTTACAAATCTTCCTCTGCTCCTTCACTTCGCTGTATCTCCTCCTGGCTGTGTGACAGAATGTGAGAACCAACAGTGTACATCTCTTCCTATTTCCATGTTTGGTGACTTGATGCTGATATCTTAAAATTGACCATGGCGGGAGCATTTACACCTAACAAAACTTAAAATAGTAAATTTACAACATTATAGATTTATTGTGTTTTCAGCATTCTATAAAGAATATTCATAGCTTGGTTGTACAAAAAAATAAGTTTCATTGATAAAGGTTTTTAATCATCAAGAAAAGATTAGTGAAAGTGTTTTTTTCCCCCTCCGAAAGAGTTTTATTTTTGAAGTCAGCACTCTTTCTCATCACATAGAAATATAATGAAAGGTTTAAATAAACTTTGCTATCATCCTATTTTAGGACTCCTCCTAGTAAAACAACAGATCAGAGGGGTACTTTAATCTCAAAGTAAATTAGCTCTAATTAGCAACCTTTTTCTTTTTTTTTAAAGACAGAGTCTCAATCTGTGGCCCTGGCTACAGTGCCATGGCATCCTAGCTCACAGAAACCTCCAACTCTTGGGCTCAAGCAATCTTCTTGCCTCAGTTTTTCTATTTTTAGTAGAGATGGGGTCTTTCTTTTGGTCAGACTGGTCTTGAACTCATGAGCTCAAGCAATCCATCTGTCTCGGCCTCCTGGAATGCTAGGATTATAGGTTTGAGCCACCACACCCAGCCTCAAACACTAGAAAATAACTCCACAGGCTTAGCACTGTAGCTCAGTGGTTAGGGCACGAGCCACATACACCAGGGTTTTGGCAGGTTCAAACCCAGCCCGGGCCTGCTAAACAACTACAATAACAAAAAATAGCTGGGCACTGGGGCGGGCACCTGTACTTGGGAGGCTGAGGCAGGAGAATCCCTCTAGCCTAAGAGTTTGAGGTTGCTGTGAGCTGTGGCGTCACAGCACTCTACCGAAGTTAACAAAGTAAGACTGTCTTAAAAAAAAAAAAAAAAAAAACAACTCCACAAATGGTATTCAAAATGTGGTTTGTGACAGACTATCACCTACTGTTTTGGGAGAAAGTATGATTGAAAACAAATTAATCAAGATTAGTAACAACCTGTCTAGAGACTCTCAGTATTTTAAAACTGAAAGGGACCTCTAATAATTATCATAATCCCCATACTTACAGAGCCAGAACTTAAATTACACAGTCTAGGTAACACAATGAAATCAAGGTTTTATTAAACGATTCAGGGTTCTTAAATTTTAATTCAATGTACTCTCTACTTTAATTCAAAGGGGGAAAAACAAAACCTTCCCCCATTTATAAAAGTTATAAGCAAATTGGTAGAAAGGAAGAAAGACTTAGGCATGTAGTTTTGTATAACTATATGAAAGGATATATTTAGTCAATAATAACATTACTTAAGACTCTGGTTCTATCTCCTGTGTTTCAATGCTTCAAAGAGGTCAAATATCCAGATGATCTGAAGATCCTGGATCTCAAAATACAATGAATTTATATAGAGGAACATACATATAGTCATGATTTCAAGGGTTGAGTATAAAAATCAAGAGCCTTAATCAAGCTACAGTAAAGGGGAAAAAAATCACAAAATCTGGGGCTAAGTGTGCATCCTCTTAAATGTGATGTTAAATAAAGTATTAAAAAATCAAACTCATGGTATTAACTATTTTAATAAACAAGGGTAGTGGTGAAATTTACCAGAGAAATGAAACATTCACAGACCCAACAGTAAAGAATATAAAATTATGTGAAAAAAATTAACATGAAAGTCACAAGTAAAACTTAACAAGTATATATTAAGTATTCACTATTCCACCTTGTATAAACTGTGATATAAAGCATTAGTTTCAAGATCACTTCCGAAAACTTACATGTATCTATAGTTTAAAAAACAATTCTTATTTATTATGTTCATGGGAACACAAAGAACAGAAAAGAAAATCGGCAAATGAGTTGTTTCTAAAAGTCATTCTAGATATCTTTATTGCTGATTACTAAACATTTCTATCACTGGCTATAAAGTAATATATGTCTTTCTTTCTTTCTTTTTTTTTTTTTTTTTTATTTTGAGACAGAGTCTCACTTTGTCACCCCCAGAAGAATGCTGTAGCGTCACAGCTCATAGCAACCTCAGACTCTTGAATCAAGCAATTCTCTTGTCTCAGCCTCCCAAGTAGCTGGGACTACAGGTGCCTGCCACAATGCCCCGCTATTTAGAGATGAGTCCTCGCTCTAGCTAAGGCTGGTCTCAAACTCATAAGCTCAGGCGATCCACCCGCCTCAGCTGCCTCCCAGGGTGCTGGGATTACAGGTATGAGCCAGGCACCCAAAGTAATATATGTCTATTTTTTAAAATATAATTCCCTCTAGTTTTTCTGAATTATCTACAAACAGCAACAAACTCATGATCCACTAATATTTTAGTGTATTTCTTTTTAATCTCTCAGCTATTTATGCACAAATATTTATAATTTTCATACAGCTGAAATCATATATCATATACTACTTTGTATGATTTCAATCCCAATATATTTCCTGTATATCTAATAATGCTTCTTACATATTTTAATGGTTATAAAATTATCTGTTCCAGGGTTAAGTTTTTCTCAAAAGAGACAATTAGCAACTATGTCAGGCTTTGCATCATTTCTGTCACAACTAGTCAACTGCCACCGTTACACAAAAGCAGCTATGGACAAAAAGTGAACAACCGTGTATGACTGTCAGATAAAACTCTATTTAGTAAAATAATTTAAATAGACATTTCTCTACAGGACACATACAAATAACCAATACATAATAAGTGCTCAAAATCATTAGCTATCAGGGAAATGCAAATCAAAACCATAAACTATGATATTAAGCATTGTTTTCACTAGTTATACCCAGTAGGATGGCTACAATAAAAGACAATATAATGTTAGCTATGAGCTTGTAAAAAACAAAAAAAAGACAACAATAAATTAACTGTTAACTGTTGTATGTGGAGAAACACAAACCTTCCTACATTGCAAGAGGGAATGTAAGAAAATATAACCACTTTTAAAAAGTTTGCAGTTCCTCAAAAGACTAATAACACATGACCCAGAAATTTCACTCCTAGATCCAAGAGAAATGAACAACATTTGTCCCTGAAAAACTTGTACACAAATGTTCATAGTAGTATTCATAGGATCTAAAAGGTAGAAACAACCCAAATTTCCATCAACTGATGAACAGATATGTAAAATTTGTTCATCAGGTCTTATCAGCTGAATGGAATATTATTCATCAATAAAAAGGAGTAAGTACTAACACACATACAACATGAATGAACCTTGAAAATATTATGGTAAGTGAAAGAACCAGTTCCACAAAAACACATATATTATTTCACACATACAAAATACCCAGAATAGGCAAATCCAGAGAGACAGATCAGTGTTGCCCAGAGCCAAAAGCATAAGAGGACACAGAAGTGACTGACAGTGGGTACAAGGTTTCTTTGTGAAGATATTAATACATTCTTAAATGGATTGTGATGAAGGCTGCTAAAGCCACTGAGTTTAGGTAAGGGACAAGTCTGTGAATTACATAAATATATATTTATTACCCCTGGTCTATTCTACAGATATAAAAACATTAATGTATTTCCTCTTCTTTTAAACATGTAGATGGATTCAAGTTGTTTTTTGCTATGCTGTAATAAACATGACAATAATTTATCTCTCCAAGTAATATCAAGTTGTGAGCTAAGTATTCAAAAGGCAAAGTATATAAAATGGCTAAAGACTATTAAACTTACTAAAACTTATTTACTCTTGCAAATGTCCACTATTTGAGTTATATTTGCCTTTAATGAGTCTAGGAATGTATAATTTATTTTTATTATTTCTATGGCAAAATGTAGTAGGAAAATGGTTAAGGAATATATACCATCATTTCCAAAAACAGTTATATCATTAGCAGCATGGCCAGTGAATCTTGGAGCCTACGTATCTAGACCTCCTCATCCTGAGGGAAAACCCCTCATGAAGGAACACAGTAGCATTAAAATATATTGACTTTCTAAGTACACAAGAGACATGAGCAGAACCTTCTCTGAAGAAGACAGATGAATGGTTAACACATGAAAAAATGCTCATCATCCCCAATCATTAGAGAAATGCAAATCAAAACCACCCTCAGATTATCACCTAACCCCAGTGAGAAAAGCCCACATTACAAAGTCTCAAAGCTACAGATTCTGGCATGGATGTGGACAAAAGGAACACTTTTACACTGCTTGTGGGACTGCAAACTAATACAGCCTCTTTGGAAAGAAGCATGAAGAATCCTCAAAGCTGAAACCTTCCATTTGATCCTACGATCAGATATCTACCCAGAAGAAAAAAGTCATTTTATCATAAGGATATTTGCACTAGAATTTTTATCACAGTTCAATTCACAGTTGTCAAAATGATGTGGAATCAACCCAAGTGCCCATCAACACGTGAATGGATTAATAAGCTGTATTATGTGCGCACCATAGAATATTACTCAACCATAAAAAGATGGAGACTTTACACCTTTTGTATTAACCTGGATGGAGCTGAAGAACATTCTCTTTAATCAGTATTAGAAGAATGATAAAGCAAATATCCAGTGTACTCAATACTAACATGAAACCAACGGATAAACAACTACATACTCACATGAGAGAAAAACACAAATCCAAGTGGGAAGGAGGGAAGAGGATGGAGGCAGATTGCTAAACTCTTACTTAATGGGGCACAATGTAAGGGTATTCAGCACACCCCCTGGGTGAAGGGCTCAACTACAACTTGGACTTTACCTAACAAACCTAATCATTTGTACCCTTATATTAATCTGCAAATTTTTATAAAAATGAATATATTGACTTTCTGCTAATCTTGGGGTTAAAGAGACTAGAAATGGAGGAATTTGCTAACCATATTTAACTTTCAAGAGCAACAATAAGGTTCCTTGCTCACTTAAATCTCCTTACAGTATACACCATACTATCCTTATCTTCTTAGGACTCCGTTCATACCATTCTTGTTTCCTAACATGTCCTCCATTTCCATCTATCCAAATATATCTATTCTTGAAGACTAGTTCTGTCCCATGACATCTTCATCACTTACTCTAACACGGTCTCTACATGACGAATTACTTCAGTACCATACATATGACTATTTTATTTCTCCCCATTTTATATGCCTTAATTCTGTCTTCCCAGCTTTCCCTACCTCTCGCAAAAAAAAGCTAAGACTAGGTCAAAGAATCTATGTACATAATCTACAAAAATAATAGGCAATAGCAACAATTAGTAACAGTAAAGTTAACACTTCCTGAACACTTTCTATGTGCCAGATGATGGAGGCCCAGAAACTAACTTGTTCAAAATGTCATTTATTGGTTGATGAATACTTTATGGAACGTTTTACCCATATCATCTCATTTGTCCCTTACAACTCTGAGAATGCTACAAGTATTAATTTCAGAAATTTTATTTTAGGTACACTGTAACTTAATGGCAGAGGTAGAATCATAATACAGATCTACACTTAGTCAGGGCTCTCTATGTTATGTCATAATGTCTTATTTAAAGAGAGGATAAAAACAAACAAGTTATCAAACATTCCTTTCCCTAAAGTTCCAGGCTAATTCACACCCATGTTCCCCTGAGAAGGAGAACTTAAAAGAGCTTAAGAAAAGTACCCTTCACCAAACTGCTACTGGAGTAACAGATAGTAACAGATAGTAACACTAATATGCATATATTATTGCTACAAAGTACCCCCTCACATGTGATGTCATTTAATCCTAACAACCACCACCTGATAAGAAGATATGTGTTATTAGTCCCAGATTAAAACAACGTGTGTGTTTTGTCCATTCAAGGTCAAATCTAGGACTTTAGACCCTTGTCCTTTTCTTCCTATTTTACTCAAAACTTAGCATTTTATTTTATGCTGACATTCTCTAATTGTTTCGTGAGCTTGATGAATAAACATGAACATTAGAAATCAGTAGTTCAAAATATTTTCTGGATTCATAAGCCCTTTTTGAAAATCAAATCTATGGAAGCACTCAATAGAAAAAAAACCCATACACATTTTCAGGTTCATGGATCCCTGCTGAGAGCCCTAGAAAAGACTGAGTTGAACAATAGGAGTGATAAGTAATGCTCCTGTCACATGCTTCACAGTGCACAGTACACATGACAGAAGGATTAAGGAAGTATTTTAATAGCTATAAACAGACCTAAAGATACTGGCACTGGAAAAAGTCACGGAACTTCTGCTAAGACATATGTATATTTTCGTAGTAATATAGAAGACCAGTGTAGAAAAGTCATTCACAAAAAGATATAAATCAACAATTACTTAGTCTTCCTGTATGCTAAAGGCTTTACTTGACAGAATATTTTAGTCTCAAAGCAGTCTCTGAAGTAGTTATTATCAGCTTATATAGTTTGTCAAAAACTTAAACAGCTGAAGATATAAATTCAGATCATTCTAGGATAGAAGAAACCTGACTTTTCCAGTAATCACCTAAATATTAACTATTTATTGAGCTGAATAGCACAGAATGTTATAGAAAAAAAAAAAAAAAAACAGAAAAACTTTAGACATGAAGTAAAAAGAAGAGTGACTAGGAGATCAAAAATAGGTAAAGAACTGCAATACTGGGAAAGAAGGACAGGAAACTAGAATAAGATGAATAACCTAGATCATAATATTTCATGGGCAATAGGAGAAAAAACATAGGAGATGTTAGTAACAATCTGATTCTAACTGAACTCTAATTCACTGGATAACATTAGACGAACCACTTAATGTTTCTAAAACTTAGCTTTCCTCATCAGTGAAATTGTGGGTGTTAGATGGCACAAAAATTTAAATTTCTAAATTCTTCCACAATTTTCAAAACGTTGTCACAGGTATTATTTTCATTTCACTCCACTGAGCAAGGACTTTGTTTTATTCACCTGGCTGGTATAAAATAGGCCCAAAATATGAGTTGAATGAATAGATGAATTCAACCCTGACAATTACCCTTTGAGGAATGCAGAGCAGGGCAGGTATTATTATACCTATTTTACATATAAGGAAAACCATGCGCAAAAGTTTAAAACACTTCCTCACAGTTTCACAGCTAAATGGTAGAGCCAGAATACAAACTTAACTCTTCAGATTACTAGTTCAAACCTCCTGCCAGGTCTAAAATATGTTACATTTTAATATACTTTTAAATAGGCAGGTGTCTTATTCTCATTGTTTCAATGAAAAAATCATTAGGGTAGTGTTATTACAGAAAGCAATGAATGAATAATTTATTCAGAAGAGTTCATTAAAAGAATATCTAATACTCAATAAAACTGCATATGAAATAAAAGAGAAAAAATCCAATTTCTGATCTTCTTTGATTATACCAACTATATTTCCTGTGTTCCACAGTGAGTCTGCATCTGCAGTTCTGGCTAGCTACTCTGCAAATGCTTGATGCTAATTATAATGGAGACAGAGGGAAAATCTATCTCTATAAACTAAGGTTACTATTCAAACTATGAATCTGTGCAGGGCGTCTTAATGATCTGAAGTTGAGAAATACATCCCATCCCCCAATCTCAATCTAAAACTTTAAGATCAACTGATTTGTAGAGGACAGATCCTGAGAGGGCACCATGAGCTGGAAATACCTATTAACACAGGAAAAAACATAGTAACAGTCCTGGGCAAAGCACTTTAAGATTCTCAGGATCACAAGACTGAATAAAGAAGCTAAGTGGCAGGAAAAGAAGCTGGCTAGGAAGCTGGCTAGGAAGCTGTTCCTAAGAAGGAACAACACCTTAAAATTTCAGAGTGTACTCATGACCATAGTATGCAGCACCCTGCTTTGAAAATACAGACTAGTAGATAAACCTTTCTGTATGTTGAGTAGCAAAATCTTCTAATTTAAAAAAAAAAAAAAAAAAAAAAAGCCTACATACTCATCCAAAAAAATCTTTTCTTTGAAAAATAATTTTTAGAGCATTTTCCTGTCATAAACGTTGCCAAATTAAAACCTTTCAAAAATTAAAATGAAAGTCAAGATAGTCTAAATAGATATGATAGCCCCCAACCAAAAAAATCAAGTAACTTAAGTGCAAAAATGTAACATAAAATACTGTAGGCTTCCTGGTTTGTAAAGCAAGAATTCTGTTATATCTCACAAAAAAAATTTTCTTAAACTAATCAAAATATATGTCTCTTCTGAAAAAAAAAATAAACTGGATGTTCTCTATTGTTCCTTTCATTCCTTCTTCTCCAAGAGGACTTCCATAAAGTAAGTGCCAAAGTCAAGAGAACAGTTATACTGAAACTACACTGGGGAAGAGCAATTCTATTGAAATTAATCCATTTCTACTGCATTCAAATAGAGTATATGGGGAAAAGGAGGTAGAAGCATTTTCAATTAGTAAAGTAAAAGACTGGAAAAGCCAATTTGGACCCTGAAGAAAAAACTGGCAAGACTAGAAGAACAAGGCTTTCTCAAGGTAAGTATTCTATAAAAACCTCAAATCTGGAGTAATTTAAAGGCTTTAAAAATTATAGTTCTATAATCTGGGAGTTATCATACAATAATAATCTTCTATTCTACTTACCTTTTAAGAAACAAGTACCCTCCCACTTGAAAGTTATTGCCCCTATTGGTATAAAAAATACACCTAAATTTCTCTGCATAAATACAATGTTGGGTCCTTACCTAGTAGCAAACTGAATGAGTGCATTTTGAAGAGTCTGTCTAATTTCAAGAAGAAAAGATTCATCATCACTTAGTGTATAATACCAGTACTGGACATAATCCCTCAAGGAAAACTGGATAACCTGCAACAAAAATATTGGAAAAAAATATAACATTTTAGGATTTATAAAGTAACAGTGGTAAACTAAAAACTAAGATTATTATCTGCCAATGTATATTTATTCTCTGCATAATAAATTGTGGTGTTAAATATCTGCCTTCATTATAAAAGCACCAACATGCTAAAAACCATTTCAAAACTTTTAAATTACGGGCAGCTCCTGTGGCTCAAAGGAGTAGGGCGCTGGCCCCATATGCCAGAGGTTGTGGGTTCAAACCCAAGCCCTGGTCAAAAACTGCAAAAAAAAAAAACCCCTTTTAAATTACTTTGGATCCCAACTAACCCATTGTCCAAATTTTTAAAAAATTAAAACATTATCTGTGGCCAAGTTTAGACCCAAATTTAAGTCAAGACAGAGTCTACCTAAAAAATAAATTTTCAATGCTTTAATAAAGAATTTCTATCAGTGTGAAAGAATAAAATGAAGTAATGCAGGTAGACCTTAATTCTCAAAAAAACTCAGTTTTTCCAAGATTATATCATCAGATCTATTGCAGACTAATTACAAAATGATATAGGAATTTACTTAGTTTTACTAATACCTTTGATAAAACCAACAGTATTCATTTAGATTATAAGTAGCAAATAAAACAATTTAAGGTATAACTTTGGCAAATCAGATAAACCAAATGTGAGTTCATTTAAAAAATAAACATTAAAATTCTTAAGTATACATTTTTATAATGATCATATACTCAAATCAAACAAACACCAATGGAAAATATTTTGGGGGAGATAATACCTTACCTAATTCTAATTTTAGAGTATTTTGAATCAAATTACATATTTTATTTCCATTTTTAAAAAGTAATAAAACATAGGAAAAAAATTGACTTACCAAGCCACTTAAGTTTGTTCATCAGCAAAAACCTAACATTTTAACTATAAAATTATTACAAAAGCTATCAAACATGTCAATAAAAACTTTTTTCTAGGGGCGGCACCTCAGGCTCAGCTGGTAGGACGCCAGCACCATATACCAAGGGTGGTGGGTTCAAACCCATCCCCAGTAGAACAACAATAAGAAAATAGCCAGGCGTTGTGGTGGGCGCCTTGTAGTCCCAGCTACTCGGGAGGCTGAGGCAAAGGAATCACCTAAACCCAGAAGTTGGAGGTTGCTGTGAGCTGTGGCACATCAAGGGCAATAAAGTGAGACTGTGTCTCTAAAAAAAAATACAAACTTTTTTTCTAAATGCAAATTCAATCGAAAGGCTTCCATATAGTAAACCACTTCATTATAAGTGAGTTACCGTAATAAAGCAGCACCTTCCAGTACAAAATGCAAAGATAACATTATCATAAAGTTATAGTATATTAATGAAATGGCAAAAAGCATCATAGTATATTTTCAAGAAATACATGTGGCACACAATAAATGGAATTCAAATACCACATACTGAAACTCACTTGCTGGAGAGGTTCATCAATTATATTGGCACCTGTCAATCTTCTATCAATCTTAATAGTCCTGGCATCCCGTTTCATTTCTTCTAAGCACTTAAAAGAAACCATAATATTTGACTGATAGTTTCTTGATTTAAAATTTCATCAGTTTAATTCAAATTGAGTACTCACTGCAACTTCCCTTCACTATCTTTAAGTCAATAAATAACCTCATTTCTTGAGACTCTAATATAAACCAAACACTATTTCTCAAGTTAACAAAATTAGGCATCCAGAAAATAAATCATTATCCTCAAAAATTCAATTAAATCAGCAAACTTCAGAATGTTACACAACTGAAAAAGTAGAGGTGTATCACTGCCATATTACAACCAAACTTTAACATATAAAATTGTTGCAGGTGAGTCAATATCTTTACTAGATACTCTTCTTCTTTCTTCTCTCTTCCTAACCCAAAACAGTATACCAGTTACGAAATGAATACATTTTTAAATTGATTTCATTTAGGAATGGTTTTTAGCAATTAAGGAAAATATATTTCTCTACACCTTAGTCTTCAGAAAGATCAGTGACCTGAAAATAACAATGAAAAGTACAAGAGTCTTAAATCAAAAATATAAACCAAAACAAATATATACATAAAAATACATGCTTCAACTTATGAAACCACTAAGATTTTTTTCAAAAACATACTTATACAGTATAAGTCATATTTTGGGAATAGTAAATCAAAAATCACTATTTTTTATACCATCTTCTAAATTAGATTATAAAGACAGCTCGTTTTGACTATGATTTATTACTAGTAAGAGCCTTAATTCTTAAAATATTTCCCATCCTCTGTAAGTACCACTCAAGTGAATGTACACTAAAAATAACTAAGAAATTGTTTTAAAAAAAAGGTTCATTACAACTTGTAATCAAACTCAAAGAATACACATTAACAGGAGTCCTAAAGGAGGAATAACGAGTTTCAGGTAATAAAAAAGTTTAAGTATTAGAAACTATTAGTTTATCAATACAAAAGGCAGTGAGATTGAGTGAAATTCTTTTACTTCATTAATGTAAAACTGTACACTCTTTATCACTACATCTCCTACATGTTAGTATATAATGAACAAGTTAGTAACTTTTAAAGTTATGTTACTGGCTCAATTCCAAGCCATTTGTCTCTCTTCATACAAGATAAAACCTCCCAAATCCCAATTTCGATTTTATTTAGAGTATGATACTGAAAAAAAATGGAAAAATCACAACAATCAAGATGATAAAAATTTGGCCTGTTTATTAAAACTAAAGAAAGTGCATAATCTAATTGCAAGCTATGTTTTTAAAAGTAGTTAAAGAAAAGTGTCCATTTTCCCCCTTTGGTTCTTATGTAATTTATTTCATTCAAAACAGAATATTCTTGACATTTGTATAAATTATATACATGATGCTTTGAAATTCTATGTATAAGACAGTGGGAAAAACACTCAAACTAAACAATTTCTATCTTTTCCTCAAATTTATATTCCTACTTTTTACATCTGATACTAAAAAAGTTTAAGATGACTTCATACCTGTATTTTCTAAGCCTCATTGAAAAATATCTCATAAATTTCACAGTGAGCATTAAAGAATTATAGGAAAATCTGTCGAGTCATACATAGATGATCACATTATTATCGTTGCAAAGAACTAGACTTTGAGGTTTCATATTCCTTCACACTATTTACCTTAGGAACCCCAGTTGATGGTGGAGGAAGAAATGAGTGTTCACACTGTTCTAGGTACTTCTCTGAGTTTGTTTTTCCAAACAGGAAAGTAACCACTAAACCCCTAGGGGAAAAAAAATTAATCATAGATACAAAAGCAAAATTTTTCTGTAATTCAATATATCTCCAATCACGTGTTTCAGAGTTCATAAAATGGCTTATCATTTATTAAAAAGTCAGTTTGTTACTTTGGGAAAGCAAGAAATTAACAGATTTTGTTGTATTCTTAAGTTTAAAGCAACTATACGCATTTTGTACTTTCCAAATTTTTAATCAAATATATTTCATAAAGAATCTCAGGCAACATCTTCAAACTTGAGAAAAATCAGTCTTCCTTTATCCTAGGTTATCTAATAACCAAAACTAAAGAGAAATGAGATTTAAATCTATAGCTAAATTACCTAATTATATAGCTATGTTAACTAATTAAAGCGAGGTATTAATACTAATTTAATTTGCCACTATGAATACAGAATAAACAAAAGTTATAAAGGCAAAAATGACCTAACTTCAGTTTAGCTAAGGCTAGAATTAAAAGAAATAATGAATGTATCTCAGAAAGGTTAATTATTTTTTAAAGCAATTATAGGATCGAGGTAAGATAAACTCTGATTGAGAACTACTTCACTATAGTATTAACTAAATGTTATCACTATTTCCTATATTTAAAATTTACCAATAAAGCTAAATGCTGGAAATCTAACCCCCCCAAAATTTTTAATCTTACAATGATCTTACATAATAGAAATCTTATAATAATTCTAAGACTGTAGAAGCAAGAAGAGAACAGTGAAAAATAAATATTATTAGTTCTCAACTACTAAAAGGAAGATTCTCAAAGGCCTCTGCTTTTTTGGCTACCTGCATTTCACTGGTTTTCAGTACCACAATAATGGTGGGGGTGGGAATAAAGAAGAGAGATAAAATCAAATAGGTTCACATCATTAATTCTGTTTTTGACTTGTTTATAAAAGGTTGGCCTCAGAATTATTGGTAAATTGACTCAAGCCCTATATTTCAGTTTTGTCTGGTTATTAAGCACATTTACAGATACAATAAAATGTTTATATTAACACTGTATTTCTAAAATCATTAACATGAAGCAGCCTGGTTAGCCTTTGCTCACCAGTGTACAATAGTAGGAAGGCAAGGTAAGAAAAGTCTGATCTTACAAAGAAACTAATAATTTAAACCATAGCATGTAAGTAAAAACAGGTGCTACAAATAATTACACAAACCAACAAATAAAACAGAATGTCATGAAACAGTCATAATATAGTAATGATAGTATCCCACAAAAACAAAAAAATCCCTGAATTATTTTATTTCCAAAAGTTATCCTAATATAAAAAAATAGGGATTAACTTTAACTAATAAGCAAAATAAATACATTATAAACATTTTAGATGGGTAAATAGCAGAACTTAAAAACTTAAAACTTAATTTTATTAGCAAAAAAACAAAGGAAGAGGTTCCACAAGAAAGTGTATCAGTTCCTTCAAACTTCCATTTTAAGAAAAGAAAATATCCTTAAAACTTATATTATAAAATTAGAAAACATACTAAAACTAAGTAATTATTTTTGATACATGAAATGTAATAATGTTACTAAAAATTGATAATTAAAAGCCTGTTTTTATTCATTAAATTTATAAGGCATTCAACTATACTAAGTTACATTTTAAAAGGGACAATTGTTCTTCATAATTAAAACCAAAATAAGAAAGATCTGACTCAGGAAATTATCATACTTGTTGAGTTGAGTGACCAATACTGAGTAACCTGGGAATGCTTCTGGGTGACCTGATAGTATAAACAGTAATCTCCTTATCATGGCAATGAGTTGCACGGAGATCAACAGAGTCTGGACACAACTTCAGGTCAACTTATGAACTTGACATTTCAGACCCCACAACATGACTCAGTAACACTGTCTGAAGAGTTTTATAGTACCTCTGCCACACCTCCCAGTATTCCACTTTACCTAAAAATTTTTTACAAAACTTCATAAGCATTTAAAAGATTTCTAAAAATTATTTCTTCATAAATTAAAAGGTTCAAAAAGGGAGTAACAAAGATTCTCATGACTTTAAATGAATAAACTGATCACTCTTCTCTCTTCCCCAAATACTATATGGAGCAGCTTGATTAAAGAGAAGTAATTCTCTACCTTTCCACCTTCCAAGGGCTCCTTCCTTTGCCTACAAAGCTTCAATATCCTCCCTTTTGGAAGTATTAGTAAATATTCTGAAATCCTTTTCCTTTGCTCTTTCCAAGGGCTTAAGTAGTGAAATTAAAAAGAACTGAGGGAAAGGAAAAGAAGAAAAAAAAAGAACAAGAAAAGAAAATAGTGACTAATTTTCACATAAATTGGTTTTAATTTTGACCAAAGTATATTACTTAAACATTAATTTTCAACTCAACATGTTAATATGT